>CM021103.1:28390151-28472918 GCA_007115665.2 Sequoiadendron giganteum | reverse complement strand
CATTGTAATGAGATTTACTTACATAATGAGATTTACTCAAATATTGTAATTTTGGAGTTCACCTTTCGTGCAGTAGCACCTTGTTCTATAAATGCCTTCAATAGGAAAATTTGCAAAATTTGAATTTTGAAATGTGAAAAAGGTCATGTAAAGGTCATATGTAATGTATTCAAAGTCTCAAAGAGGTCATTAGCTGATAAGAGAAGTGATATAAAGCATGTAAGGTCGAATGAGGATGTTTTAGGTGTGTGTGTTTATTTGTGTAGGGGAATTCAAGAAACAAAGGTGGAGTTGCTACTAAAGGGCTTTATGATGAATTTTCAAGCAAAAAAAGTAGCTCCAAATGGTGTTTTGAGGAAATCTTCTCAAATGACTTCACAAAAAAATGACTGATCTAGATAGCTATTATTGAGTTACAACACATACTTCACAATCAACAGTGAGTATCTTGGAACATGTGCATCAAATGACCTTCTTCGTTGTCCTCATTAGGCTAACTAGGCCTAATTTACAAAGGAACTTACCTTTAAACATTCAAGAACCCCCTTAACTTGTTGGGGCAGCAATTATCATGTATCCAAACCCTCAGATCCGCAATTTGTCTCAGGACAAACTCACTCCACCATGTTAAACCAAAACCCTTATTTTATGCTAATATAAGGAGGGTTTATTGAAAGGAATGGTTTTAAACCTTACCAGAACATGCCACCACCTCATACCTTTTTAAAATCACCTAAAAAAACTTAAAATACAATCACCCAACCTCTACATGCAATATTTTATCAAACCCTAGGGTGAAACCTCATTTTTCATGCCCTTTTCCATCAAAATCTATAGGGGCAGCAACACAAACCCCATAAAACTTATTCCCTTTCACTTATAAATTTCTCGTCTGATCCTACAAGATCGCATTGGGCCCCTCTACAAAAACCTCTCTCGGTTTTGGCTATCTCAGAGTGGTTTTCTCGTGGCGGCAGATTTTCACTTGATGGAAAAACTGTCAAATTCAAGTTGTGCAAAGTTGCAAAGTGGTGCAACTTTCACTCTACAAATTGTGTGACCAAAATAACTACTCCAATGCATTTGAATAGGTATTTTTATGCTAGGAATGGTCTTGTTTTGCACCGAAACACGCAGAATCGCTTTGAGCTACGTTCCACCCGATCAATCCCTTAAGGGTGCAAAGTGCAAAATGGCTGCAAAACTTTAGCATGTTGTTACTCGGATACTGTGATTCTTAGAAACTTCTCATCTTATCCTATAGGATTGCTTTGGGCCCCTATACAAAAACCTCTCTTAGTTTTGGCTATCTCAGAGTGGTTTTTCCATGGTGGCAAATTTTCACTTGATAGAAAAAGCATCAAATGCAAGTGGTGCAACTTTCATTTTGCAACTTGTGTGACCAAGAAGACTATTCCAACACATCTGAATAGGTATTTTTATGCTATGCATGGTCCTCTTTCATACCAAAACACGTGGAATCGCTCTGAGCTATGTTCCACCGGATCGATCCCTTAAGGGTCCAAAGTGCAAAATGGCTGCAAATTTCAGCATGCTATTACTCAGTTACCGTGACACTTAGAAAATTATCATTTGATCCTACAATATTATGTTGGGCCCCTCTAGAAAAACCTCTCTCGGTTTTGGCTATCACGGAGTGGTTTTCCCATGGCAATGGATTTTCACTTGATGAAAAAAGTGTCAAATTCAAGTTGTGCAAAGTTGCAAAGTGGTGCAACTTTTGCTCTGCAACTCGTGTGACAAAACTAACTACTCAACACATTTGAATAGCTATTTTTATGCTAGGAATGGTCTTGTTTCACACCAAAACACAAGGAATCGCTCTGAGCTACGTTCCACTAGATCGATCCCTTAAGGGTCCAAAGTGCAAAATGGTTGCAAACTTCAGCATGTTATTACTTGGATATTGTTATGCTTAGAAACTTCTCATCTAATCCTATAGGATTTTGTTGGGCCCTTCTACAAAACCATCTCTCTGTTTTGGCTATCTTCGAGTTTTTTTCCTGTGGCGGCAGATTTTCACTTGATGGAAAAAGCATCAAATGCAAGTAGTGCAAAGTGGTGCAACTTTCGTTCTGCAACTTGTGTGACCAAGAAGACTTTTCCAAAATGTTTGAATAGGTATGTTTATGCTAGCAATGGTCCTCTTTCACATTGAAACACATGGAATCGCTTTGAGTTATGTTCCACTAGATCAATCCCTTAAGGGTCCAATGTGCAAAATGGCTTCAAACTTCAGCATGCTATTATTCGGATATCATGACACTTAGAAACTTCTCATCTGATCCTAGAAGATCATGTTGAGCCCCTCTACAAAAAAATCTCTTAGTCTTGGCTATCTCAGAGTGGTTTTCCCCTGGCAACAGATTTTCACTTGATGGAAAAAGTGTCAAATTCAAGTTGTGCAAAGTTGTGAAGTGGTGCAACTTTCATTCTGCAACTCGTGTGACAAAACTAACTGCTCCAACATGTATGAATAGGTATTTTTATTGCTAAGCATGGTATTTTTTCACACCAAAACACGCGGAATCTCTCTGAGCTACATTCCACCGAATCGATCCCTTAAGGGTCCAAAGTTTAAAATGGCTACAAACTTCAGCATGATATTACTCGGATACCTTGATTCTTAGAAACTTCTCATTTAATCCAACAAGATCATGTTGGGCCCCTCTACAAAAACCTCTCTTGGTTTTGGCTATCTTAGAGTGGTTTTCCCGTGGTGGCAGATTTTCACTTGGTGGAAAAAACATCAAATGCAAGCAATGCAAAGTTGCAAAGTGGTGCAAATTTTGTTCTACAACTTGTGTGACCAAGCAGACTATTCCAACACATATGAATAGGTTTTTTTACGCTAGGCATGGTCCTTTTTCACACCAAAACACACGAAATCACTTTGAACTATGTTCCACTGTATCAATCCCTTAGGGGTTCAAAGTGCAAAATGGCTGCAAACTTCAGCATGCTATTACTCAAACACCGTGATGCTTAGAAACTTCTCATATGATCCTACAAGATCATGTTGGAATCCTCTAAAAAAGTCTCTCTTCGTTTTGGCTATCTCAGAGTGGTTTTCTTGTGGTGGCAGATTTTCACTTGATGGAAAAAGTGTCAAATTCAAGTTGTGCAAAGTTGCAAAGTGGTGCAACATTCGTTTTTCAATTCGTGTGACCAAACTAACTGCTCCAATGCATCCCAATAGGCAGGTTTACGCTAGGCATGGTCCTCTTTCACACCCAAACACGTGGAATTGGTCCAACTTTCATTCAATTGGTTTGATCCCTTATGATGGCATGAAAAACACTAGAAAAGAGAAACATACAAATGACGGTTGAGAAGTCTGAGTATTCCACACAAAAAGAGTATGATCATTGGTGCAGAGCACCTTGTTCCTCCATTTGATGAAGGTCTAGTTCAGTGGTTTTAGTGATTATTTGAATAAGGTCAATTAAGACCATTAGGTATGTTTTAGGGTGACTTTTGGGTCTAGTGATAAAAAATGTAAAAATTTCAATCTTGCACTAGAAGTTGTCTTTGTAGCCTTTGAAGAAAAATTTGTGATTTTTTATATGATTGTGAAAGAATGGAGTTTTTTCAATGTAATAAGGTTATTTTTAAGCCATTTGTGTGGTTTTAGAGGTCATTAGATGTACTCATTAGGTTGGAGGAGTCTAAAGTTGCAAATTTGTAAGTTTCTTAAAACAACAAATTTGAAATGTAACAGTTACTTATTTTGAAAGTTGGCTTTTAGTTAGTTGAGGGTGTGGATAGGTTAGAGAAGGGTGTAAAACACTATGTAAAGCCTTGAGAGGCTTGAATGGAGGTTTTTGATGAACTTTTGAAGAAGATCTAATCAGAATTATTCACACTATTCTCTATTTTTTAGATTTTTGATACAAACTTGTTGATCCCATACTTGGTACAACCTCCAACTTCCTGTATGGTCCCAAGGCTGACATGGATTGAAAGAGGGCTGAGTTGGCTTTCTTTTGGTAGTGGTTTGGTGGAAAACCATAAAGGAATAGGAGATTTCTTATCATTGAGTCAACTGAATGTTGGAATCTTAGTGGGCATATTTGAGAGAATTTGTGTCAAATCACAACTTGGTTGAGCTACTTTGCATCACCAATGGTGCTTTGCAATTTGAAGAGTGATTGCGAGCGTGTTGCTTTGTTAAATAGACCTATTTGGGGGTCTAGGACAATGTTGAGTCCATTTCTTATTTGTATTATAAATTATAACTTGCTTTCTCCCGAGTCCATTTCGTATACAAGAAATAATATTGTAAAAACTTGACATATAAATCTTTCAATAGTGACGCATCAAGAACATATTGGAATCTTTTTATGAATCATTTCATGGAATGCCAATTGTAAACATGTTTTTTTTCTTTTAGATAAAGTTGTTTAGCATCAATCAATTAATATTCAAGACAAACCATGAAGGACAACAATGATCAATGCTAGGGCTAACCAATTAATAATTATACACGTGAATAAGTCAAGCATGTACATGTCAATAAGGGAAGCACAAGTACTCAAAAACACGTAAGCCTCAAAAAGTATACTTACGAATACATAGTATACACAAATTAATACAAATTATATGCACGAATACA
Organism: Sequoiadendron giganteum; assembly: GCA_007115665.2. NCBI lineage: Eukaryota > Viridiplantae > Streptophyta > Pinopsida > Cupressales > Cupressaceae > Sequoiadendron > Sequoiadendron giganteum. The sequence goes on along the minus strand of CM021103.1, from coordinate 28,468,282 downwards.
AGGTATACACATGAAAAAATGTAAGCCACAAAGTATACATTCGAACATATGTAAGTCACAAAGTATACACGTAAGTTGTAAAGTATACACTTGAATACATGTAACTCATATTTATTGAACCATCAATTTAGAATGCAAATATGGACAGGCATCGATAAAAGATATTTGTATTAACCAAATAGCCATGTAACATCAATATATGTCGATATAAGTATGAAATATATGTACAAAATAGCTATATAGGCTTACGATAATCCCATACAGGCATACAATGTCAAATATGTCCAATAAAAATATGTTCAAAAATATTGTGTAGGCATACAACAAAGGGCCCTAGAATCAAAATTCACTGCTCTCCATGCCCTCGAAATAAAATCTTTCCCTTTCCTTTTCGACTGGATGGTGATAGGTCTGTCACTCATTTTTGTTGCGCTCGAGGAGTGCTACTGTTGCTCCTCCTAGGGTTTAGTTCATGGTGAAGTTTTAACTATTACAATAAAAAGTAAAGACATGAATATATAGAAATTACATTATAAAAAATGATATATTTGACAAACTAATCACTTACCGCCATCTCACGATCTCTCTCCAAAAGGGAAATATTCTCATGCCCATGCTCAGGCATGCTCAAGCCCTGTATAAACCATGCAAATAGAAATTAAACTACGTGAATCAATAATGGTTTGATTTTTCACTAACTAACATCTATAACAACAAATGTAAATTGAAATTTACTAATTTGCTTCATACCTCTCCTATCAGAACCATCGAGGATTGTATAGCAGATTTCACACCAATATCCATTGCCCTCATCACATTCAGAGGTGTTTCGTCTTGCAACAACTAAGAATAAAATAATAAATTATTCAACGTAATCAATGATGTGCATATAAACTACATAAATCTATTAAGTACTTGATTCATTAGTTAAACTCTTTATTCTATTACCTTTGTGTAGGTTTGAGTAAATCCACCACCACTGGGAAGTGTTCCATCAAACAGGTCTCCAATATTAGTTTGTTCAACATCCAAAATAGCATATTAAATTACCATTCGTAATGTAGACACCAAAAATTGGTCTAAGCCTGCAAGTACCACTTTCAACATAATTTTCTAATGTCCATGGTCATGATTAAATAATGTTAATTATTTAATTACTGTCTAAATACACCTTTCCTCTATTAATTAAATAACCTTTTAATTATTTAATTAATTCATTATGACCCTTAATCAGCTTTGATTAATTAAATAAATCATATTTATTTAATTATGTCGCTAACTAATTAATTCTCTTTCTTAATTAAATAATTTATTATTTAATTAACCCCTTTATCATATTTCAACTATAATTAAATATTCATTATTAAACTATTCAATTAACCTTTTTCAGTCAATTAAATAAATCATTATTTATTTAATTAAATCTTTCAATTTTGAATGTTGAATTAGATTAACATTTAATTCATAATTAATTCTTTCTGTCACACTCTTTTATCGTCCAGATATCTAATTATTCACTCACCATCTGACTTGAGATCTATTTAAATATGTCAGTTATCTTCGGATTCGATATCTGATCGTCTCTGTGAAAGGACTCTCTATCGCAACCAGTCAATTAACTAGTTTTGACTCATATGCATGAATGTATTTATTAATTAAATATCTTTAATTAATTGATTAATTCATGTGTGCATTCGAACAAATTATTCTTCAAATTAATTCATTCATGTGTGCATTCAAACAAATTATTCTTCAAGTTATAAATTTATCATTTTCATTCAAAGTCTAGTTCTTCTATTTTCGAAGAATTTCAACTGAAGATTAAATCATTTATTTAATCTTGAACTCTTGTTCTCTCTATTCTCAAATAGTCTTAACACCAGATTAAATTATTATTCTAATTTAATATTTATCTTAAAGAATTTTCCAACTCATGTTCTAACTAAAACATAACTCACATCGCATGGCATTCATCAATCTTGATCATTGATCTCTCTTTCGAATCTGAGTCGATCGTTCGAAAACCAACTTTCTATAAATTGGCTAATCTTTGGCATTATTCCTCCTCCCGAAATCAATAATTTTTTGAAGAACTTATAATCTTCGATATTTTTCTTAGGCATACATTTAGGCTATGCTTGCATACATACAGTAAATCTGAGGGCAAGAATACTGATATGGCAAAATGGAGAAGGACAATCAAGATAATTGGAAGAGGTGGACTGATATTTAGTGAGACTATTCTATGTTTTTTTTTTTTACTGTTGTAGTTCATTTGATTCATTCTTAGTTGTTTGATTTATATTTATGTATGCTAGATTAGATTTAACCATCTTACTATGCAGCAATCATTTTATCTAAGTTACACATAAAACAATGCTATTAACATGCAATAAATTTATAATTGTTTACTAGTTACATACCCTAGAAATAGGTGTATTACATAAATAAGTTGGTGGGGGGCTAGTGTATCTAGTCTCAACACTGTGACCCTGCAATTTTATTAAAATCATAAAACATTTTTAGTTAATCTTGCATTTCAAAATTGAAATTTAATAAATTAAATTCAATGACCTCTCCCCTAGAAATCCCTCATATCAAAATAATTTGGGATTTTGTTCAATATGAACTCACTGTATAGTTTCGTAAGGAAATATTGTGGGACCTCATAATTGTTGCATGGTGGTTAATCGAAGACCATGTACCACCAATCATAAAACTAGTCCCTAATCTGTTGGTGGTGGCACCAATGGATAGGAAACCTCTTCGCATTAAGGGTAAGATTTTGATTTGTGGGTGGGTCAGTGAATAATGAGTACAAATCACCTTTTGTAATTTTTAAATCCCTTACATCTTTCTATGATAGTTTATTTGCATAATAATCCCTAGCTTCTTGCTTCCTATCTTGCCATCCAGTTATTTGTTTGCTAATTAAATCTACATTTTTTAACATATCTTTCAATGAATTTGTTAGGGTCATTCTTTTTATGGTTGAACCATTTGGATCACTCAACCTACTAATCAAATCCTCAGTTTTATTTTTGTTGTTCTCAATTTCACTCATTAAATTTTGTTGAGTGTAAGGAAGGGGTTGAGTGATTGGTGGAGGAGGTTGTTATTATGGTTTATTTTGATCTTGAGAATTTGGTTGGTCTTCTTGTTGAGGATCTTGAGGGTTTGTAGGTTGATTTTCATCTCCTAAAAATTCAAACAAATATATAACAAATTCAATCTAAAACTAACTAATTCAAAACAAAAACCACAGAATCCTTACCCCTCACACCTCCCCCTCGTCGTGGTGCCATCGTTGCGAAGAAATAGTAATTTTTGGTGAATAAATTTGTTGAATTTCTCCTCTTAGAATGCGAGCATGAAAATATGAGGGTTTTGGCTGCGGCTACAAGAAAAAAATAGTCAAAATAAGAATGACAGATTTTCACTTTTTTTTTTGCTTTTAACAAACAATAATGTGAGCACATTATAACATGCTTGCGTTATTGGTTTTTTGTTGCCAAGCCTTAAGCTCAGCACAACAAGTTATAACAAGCTTGTTTTATGTCTTTTCAAAGGTTTTTTTGAAGGGTGTCCACGAAATGGCTACCCATTTCCATGCACCTGCCCAAGTGTAAATAAATACACTTTACAACACTAAATTAAGGAAAAATTTACAAGCCTCCTAATTTTAATGTGAAATTATAAATAAATACACTTTGCAACATTAAATTAGGGAAAAGATAAGTTTATTTAGCTTAAAAAGGGTCGAAGACCTAATGTGGATGTGTATAAAACCTCACAACACTAGATCAAGGTGATATCAAGTCCAATTTATCATTAAATATTTCCAAATTAAGCAAGGAAAAGGTGTACTTTTTCCATTGTCATATTTAGCCCCCACTTTAGTGAGAGGATGAACTTGCTTCAAACTCACACTAAAGTAGACATTCAAGAGGGGTCCAAGTGTACCAATACAAATGGTCTAAGATAACAAAGACCGAGGAGGGGGTCAAGCCCCCAGGATCCAAGATCCTAAGTCAAACTGACATAAGCACAAAAGGACACACACAAGGTGTAATATTTGCAGAAAAACAAGATATGCAATCATGCAATGTCAACGACTAAAAGAAGAAAAAAAAAGCAAAAATAAAAAGAGGTGGATAAAGCCTCAACCATTTGTCCAACACAATGTGGATCAAATCTAATTTGTTCTAAAAATGCACGCTCACTCTGAGGCAACAAAATTATTTGTTGTTTGTCGGGTGAGTAATCCAAGAAGGTGGGACACATAGGTCGATATGCACTCACACACACACACACACACGAGTGGCTAAGGGAAAGTCATGCCTCAGTTCAACTTCCAATCAAACCATACCAAAGTTATACCTCCTGATAACTTTGATAAGACACCACAAAAAAATGATCTTTGAGCTTCATGAGACAAGAAAAACATCATATGCTTGGAGCTCATGAACAAACTAGATGGCACCACAAGCATGCAAGGTGTGTTATGCCAGGTGGCCATATAACTACATTTTTATAAAATAAAAATAGTGTAAGGTACATTCAAAGGTATTTTTCTTAGTTCATGTGCAGTCTCTTCTTAGGGAACATCATGCCTAATGTTTCCAAGAGACGATAAATCAAAGAAATATTATTCTCTTGGAGGAAATAAAACCCAATGACACCACCAAGAAAGGGACACATGACAAGAAGAAATAAAATCACACAGTGAAACATGAGTGTCAATTTATGCCCCCACCTTAAAGTGGTTGCTAACACCATTGTTGTGAGAAATTTCTTTAAAGTAGAAGAAGATATGAGAGATTATTTCGAAAGCCCTATGCCAAGTCATATGCTTCTGATTTGAACATCATGAATAAGTATGTCACATGCAATCCAACTTAAGGCATGTTTTCCACATCCCAAGCTTGCTCTTATATCTACATGAAACGTGGTCAACTAGCCAAAAGAAACCACGACAAGTGACATTCAAGGGCAAGGATAACTAACCCCTTGCCCCAACTTAGTGTAGGACAAGGATGAGCTTAATAGGATGAAAATAAGTTTCAATTAGAGGAACTAGGTGCTTCAACACAAAGAAAATCACCACAGTCCCTAAGATATTGAATTTTGTTACTTAAAGCCTTACATTCATTAGTAGCATGACCAAGAACTATATGATATGCACAAAATGAACTCTTGTAGTAAAATTTCTTTCTTGTTCATGGAAGGAGAGATATTAGATGATCTTGGAGGAGTCTCAACAAGATAACTTCTTGATCCAAAGAAGACATTCCTTATTTTTGCGAAAAATATATTTCTTGCTTAGTACAAGGTGTCATACCTACACAAGACTCTTTAGATTGTAATATTTTTTTATCTCCTTTACAGGATGTTGTAAAATCTAATGAATTTAACTCATTAGTTTTTTATGAGATGACATTGACATTAAGTGAAGATTTCTTTGTTTCTTTTGTTTCATTCAAAGGATAACAATCAAGACCACTAGTGTCCATCAATTTAGAATGCAATAATGTTAAAGTTGGCTTAGAGGAATCTTTTGTAATAGTGTTGATACTAAGCGAAGGTTTATTTGTGTCTTTTGAGGGGAAATAACCAAGACCACTAGTATTTTCTTGCATGTGAGGGTCTATAGGGACAAAAATACCTTGTTATCTATCATCACATCCTTTTCCACTATAACCAAGTTGTTTCATCATTTCATAACCTTTTCCATAAATATTTTTCATCTCTTTTAGATTTGGCGGTCGCTCATGATTAAGTTCATCAAATCTTGTTGTGTAATTTGCTTCTTTTTCTAAAATGGTTGAGGGGGATTCTTTTGAAGGGCCTTCCAAAAATTTTTTTGACATTACCACTTTTTCTTTTCCCTTTTTAGACTATTTATTTATGATTTTTTGTTCTCCCATGAATGTCAAGACTTTAAATCTAAGGAACCCCAATCATCTTCTAATAGCTTCATGATTTGCTCAATGTATTTTTATTTGTATTTTTGTTGCATGTGTTTGACTTGTGTAGTTAATGTTAATTTTTTCGAAGGATTTTCCTTGTTTTTCACAATGTTCAAACAACTATTTGGGTCAGGGTCAGCTTCAAGTGTGTACACTTTTTTGTTGTAAATATACTTCATTACTTAATGAAGAGTAGAAGGAACCCCATTCATTGCATGAATCCATGGCCTACCTAAAAGGATATTATATGAAATATCGTGAGGCATGACATGGATTGGTGTGTCTAATGTGGCCTTTCCAGCTATAATAGGCAATGTAACCACTCCAAGCGGTTGTTTTCCTACATTGTCAAATCCCTTAATAGATAAAGAATCGGGTTGAAATTTTTATGTATCCACACCAAGTCTATCTAGAAGGTTTACACTACACACATTAAGAGTAGAGCCATTTTGAACAAGAGTTCTCTTTATCCCTGAACCACAAAAAAAAATGAGGGAAAGAGGATTCCCCAATAGGCTCCTAGGGTTTTTCACCTAGAAATTGGTTTGTAAAATGCCTCTTCCACACTAATGGTGTTCTTGGTGTGTTCATTAAAAGGATTAGGGTTTTGGAATAGGTTTGATGTGTTTTTATAAGTGCTAAGAAAGGGGAAAAATAGACTAACTATTGAAACACAAAGAGCTAGAAAACATATTATGATATGAAAGCATGTAAAAGATGACCTAAAACTATAAATAAACTATTAAAAAAACTTATGAAACTAAAGGTGTGCACCTCTAGGTTGAAAATGGATGGCATGAAGTTCTGGAATCCTAAAAAAGCTAATGCAAAAGTTGACTAGGAAATTTATGCCATTCTAGGCTACCTAGTCCTTTTTCTGTGAAATCTGTCGAAACCCGTTTCTGCAAAAAGGGTACTCAAATCTATAGAAAACCCAAAAAAATGAATATATAGTGGGACTAAGTCACCACTAATGGAGACCTATTCCCTTTTAGCTTTTTGGGAGGTCTAAAAGTGGAATCTGGAGCCCTCGGTTTGCACTTTCTTCTTCTCAAATTACTCGGATTTGAAACTTTGATTCTCAACCTGTAAGAGACGTTTAATGGATTTTTTCCCCTATCCAATAAGAAGGTGTCTTCAATAAGCCTTTAATCCATCCTTCAATTTTTTCCAAGCTTGCAAGGTACCTAAATCTACAAACACATAAAGAAGGATGAAGAAATGTTGATTGTTAGGGATTGGGGATTTTCCTTGGTCAAACCCCTTTTGGATAATTAAATCAAATCGTAATGAAATAATAAAGCATAAAATGTGAAGTAATGGACTTAATACCTTTCCATGATGAGAGATCTTGAGTTGCTACAACAATCAGCCCTTGAGTGCTTCAAAAAAGGATATCTTAATGACTAAAAATGCAAAAACCCTAGCATTCTTGAGAAGAGTGGTGGATGAGTGAGGAGGAAAAATGAGACTTAGGAGGTGAAAAATGAGGGGAAAACCCATTATTTATACATGCTATGCCCTAATTTCCCAAAAATAACACATGATAAGCCGACCTTAGGGTTTTAGAGGCAAATTCCTGCAAAAATTTTGATTTAATTTTGAATTTTATGCCAAAAGGGACTAGGTCACCCAAGGTGGCCACCTACTCCACTTGGAAAAATTCAAGTGGTGGTTGGGAATTAAAAGGTGGTTAAAAGTACGTTTAGGGGTCATTATGCCATAAGAAAGGGCTCATTTAGTGATGACAAGCCTAGGAAAGTGTGAAAATGTTCTACAACACCTTGGCACAAGTCTTGGAAAAGGTAAAAAAGAGGTTGAAAAAGGTCCAAAATCCATAGGAAAGGGTCCAAATGAGTGAAAAAATTTAAGGCTACACTTTTTGGTGACACATTTAGCCCCCACTTTAGTGAGAGGATGAAATTTCTTCAAACTCACTCTAAAGTAGCCCAAGTGGAGATGGTGAAGAATGAGAAAGAGAAAGGAGGTAGTCAAGGCCCCAGGATTCGGGATTCTAAGCCAAAAATACATCAATGCTAAAGGACACATTCAAGGGTGAATTAATTGCAGCAAGATGAGATACATGATCATGTGATGACAAGAACTAGAATGAAGAGAAGAAGGAAAGGTGAAAATGGTTGGATCAAGCTTTGACCGTTTGTCTAGCTAGTTGTGGATTAGATCTAGGTTGTTTGTCCAAAAATATGCAAGTAGTTTAGTGAGAAAGTCATTCTAGTGTGTCAGATTCCCACCATATAATGACAAATTCATGCTAGTGTTTCATCTTCCCATTATACTAACCATACCAAAGTTACCTCGCTTGATAAATTTGATAGGGCACCACAATTCTTGTGTAAATGATTTTGAATATTATGTGAGGATATTTTTTTTGAAGGGGATTTTTCTTTGTTCATGTAAGGTTTTCTTCCTAGGGAGAATTGTGTCTAATATCCATAAGAGAGGACAAGTGTGTTAGATTGTTATCCATGGGATGCCTCGTTCACATCATGCCACTTCAGTTGATCGTACACTCTTGGAAGGCATCAAACCCAATGACACCACCAAGAAGAGGACACATCATAGGAAAAAGAAAAATCACACTATGAAAATATGTCATCTATGAATGCCCCCACTTTAAAGTGGTTGCTACACCATTTTTGTGAGCAATTGCTTTAAAGTAGCCAAGGATAAGGGTTAAGAAGACATGAGAGCTAACTCAAAAAGCCCTATGTTGAGTCATATGTTTCTGAATTAAGATGCACCATGAAAAGGTAGTATGTCACATGCAAGTCAACTTAAGACATGGCATTCACATCCCAAGCTTGTTCATATAAATTCGTGAAAGATTAACAGTTAGTCAAAAGAGACAATGAAAAGTGACATATGAGGACAAGGCTACTTAACACATTTCCCCCATTTAGTGCAAGACAGAGGTGAGCTTGGAATGGATAATGGTATGGTGCTCCTCATGAGGGATGAAAAACATGTAATAGTGAGTGTACTATGACCCTAAAACTATTACAAGGCAAGGAGCAACAACTAATGTTATTTATGTGGGTAAGGAAACCAAGTTTTGACAAATTTGGCCTTGATGGTATACACTTTGTCATATGTGTGAGTAATGTCATTGTAACTTGGTTGATGTGAGATGTTGTGCTTAGGTGGGTGAAGGATTAGAGGATTCTTAGGAGGTCCAATAGTAAATAGGGATCTAATGGACACTTGTGTATGCATAAACCTAGCAGGCTTGGGTTGATGTATCTCTAAGAAAAGGCAATTGAGTATCATCTTTGCACCATTTCCCAAGGAAGACATATTACAATTGCTTGAAAGAAGTGCAGCCATGTTGTTGTGTTCTTGCATCATGATACCTTCCCTAGTAGGAGAGTGTTTAGGAGAACTACAAACAAGATGTTAAGGACATTCATTTTTTGGTTCTACACTATTGACTTCATCGCAAGTAAGGGAATGATCCATGGTGGAAGTGTCTTAGCTTGGTCCATCCTAATATCTTCGTCACTAATAGGATAGATATTAGGAGAGGGGGAAAGATAATTTTTGTGATTATTGATGATTGCATTCTTTTCCTCTATGGTGTCATTCTCTTGTGCCATAGTATCTACCCTAGGAGGAGAGCTTTCTGGAAAGTGGCAAATAACAGGTTTATCACATGGCCTGATTAGAGTTGGTAAAGTAGCTTCATCGCTCATACAATAGGCATTAAGAGAAGGATAACTAGGAATTAGATGGTTACCAATGATTGGCTTGTTTTGTTCAAATAGACCCTTCCAAATGTGAGAAACATTACGAAGAAGAGAAATAATGATATAACTCTCAATCATTGGATTTCTTGATACAAACATAGCCTTAGTTATTAAAGCATTATCACAAATAGGGGAGGTGTTGGGAGATGATTGCAGACTAGGTAGGGTAGTAGCCATAATTTTAGCTTTGTGTGTTATAAGGTCTTTGCAAGGGGGAGGAGGAGGAAAACAAGCAAGACCATCATGATCTTCAATGATTGTGTCTCCTTTCCAAAAGATACCTTCATCACCAATGGGAGAGATATCAAGAGAAGAACAATTATAATTATCATGATGATTGATGCTTACATCCTCTTGAGGTAAAGATTTATTGGATGAGTGAGGAGAGATGAATTTGTCAAGGGCTTCATCTAACATGTCCAATTCATCTCTACTAAAGGGCTTAAGAAGGGTGTGAGTGGGTGCTTGTGATGTTGTTAAAGTGTTGTTTTCATTTTGTAATGAATGTGATCTAAATGAACTAGGAAATAATGTAGAAAAAGAAAATTGCAAAATTATAATTCCCATGAATACTATGAAATGTAATAGAATCTATGTAAACTTAAAATGCAATGTAAAGACATAGGATGAAATGCAACTTTTAGATTTCAAACAATGTAATTTATTGATTGTAATGAAAATAAAATGTTGTGAATGCAAAGTAAAATTTAGGCAATGCATGAAATGAGTCAAATTGAGCTAGATTAAGTAAAATTCAATAACAAAAAGACAACCCATTGATACAGATAGATAGTGGTACAAAATAGAAGCATAAAAAAAGGGTTTTCAGCTTTGTAAAGGGCTATTTCAAAGGCCTAAAGGGACTAGGTCGCCCAAGGTGGTGACTTAGTCCTCCTAGTGATTTTTTTGATAATTTTCTAATTTTTATGTTTTTTTCTATGGTGTTAGGGTTGTATGGGGAATACCTAAGATTAAAATGCAAAATTTCAAAAACTTTGTTAATGATTTAAATGCAAAAATGCAACCTATATGCACTTTTCACTAATGCATAACTGGAAACCCTAGAATGCAACTTAACTAATACAAATTGCAATGAAATTTAATCCTAGGATAATGATGGAATCCAAATCAAACAAGAAGGGGTAGGAAATTTGGGTTCACCAAAATGAACCACCGAAAATCAACTAGGGAAAGAGAATTCCCCAATAGGCTCCTACAGTTTTTCACCTAGAAATTGGTTGGTAAAATGCCTCTTCCACACTAATGATGTTCTTGGCGTGTTCATTCAAAGGATTAGGGGTGATGTGTGTGTCTAAGTGCTGAGAAAGGGGGAAAAGAGACTAACTATTGAATGCAAACTATTGAAACACAAAGAGCTGAAAAACACATTATGATATGCAAGCATGTACAAGATGACCTAAAAATGTAAATAAAATATTACAAAAACTTATGAAATTAAAGGTGTTCACCTAGAGGTTGAAAAGGGATGGCATGAAGGTCTAGAATCCTGAAAAATCTGATGCAGAACTTGACTGGGACATTTATGCTATTCTAGGCAACCTAGTCCTTTTTCTGTAAACATCTGTCATAACCCGTTTCTGCCAAAAGGGTACTTAGATTTATAGAAAACCCATAAATGCATATATAACTTGGGAATAAGTCACCACTAATGGTGACCTAGTCCCTTTCAGCTTTTTGGGAAGTCTGAAAGTGGAATCTAGAGCCCTCGGTTTGCACTTTTTGCTTCTCAAATTACCCAGATCTGAAACTTTGATTATCAGCCTTTAAGAGACTTTTAATGGATGTTTTTCCCTAGCCAACAAGAAGGTGTCTTCAAAAATCCTTTAATCCATCCTTCAATGATTTCCAAGCTTGCAAGGTTCCTAAATCTGCAAACACACAAAGAAGGAAGAGGAAATGTTGATTGTAAGGGATTGGGGGTTGACCTTGGTCAAACCCCTTTTGGATAATTAAATCAAATGATGTAATGAAACAAGAAAGCATGAAATGTGAAGTAATGGACTTAATACCTTTCCATGATGAGAGATCTTGAGTTGTTGCAACAATCATCCCTTGAGTGCTTTAGCAAAGCATGTCTTGATGACTTAAAATGTAGAAACCCTAGCTTGCTTGAGAAGAGTGGTGGATGAGTGCTTGAGAAGATTGAGTGAGGAGGAAAAATGAGACTTAGGAGGTGAAAAATGACGGGAAAATCCCTTATTTATACATTCTATGCCATAATTTCTTGAAAATAACACATGATAAGCTGACCTTAGGGTTTTTGAGGTGAATTCCCGCAAGAATTTTGATCTAATTTTGAACATTATGCCAAAAGGGACTAGGTCTTCCAAGGTGGTGACCTAGTCCACTTGGAAAAATTCAAGTGATGGTTGAGAATTAAAAGGTGGTTAATGATGTTTAACAGGCTTGCCTCCCCAAACACACTTAAGTCGGGCCTAAAATTACATTAAGGGGTCATTATGCCATAAGAAAGGGTTGATTTAGTGATGACAAGCCTAGCAAAGTGTGAAAATGTTTTACAACACCTTACAAAAACTTGGCACAAGGCTTGGAAAAGGTAAAAAAGAGGTTGAAAAATGTCCAAAATCCATAGGCAAGGGTCCAAATGAGTGAAAAGTGTCAAGGCTACACTTTTATTGTGACACAATCCATGTCCTTTTATATAGAGATATTATTATGAAGGCTTCATTTTGTTTTTTGCACTTCCAAAGGAGGGTGTTGGCAAGAAGTTGAGTTCACTTTTTGGCCAAAAAGTGGAAGTGTTTTCCCTGATTTTCAGAGTTTGACACATTTGACCTTAAAATTTGAAGCACTTAGAGATGGAATCTTCAAAAAAATCACGAACCATAAAATGTATTACTCAGAGTCTAGTTTCCAAATATGTAATTTATTTCAATACCCAAATTGTACAAATTCAGTTTCAATAGGATTTTGTAAAAACCACTATTTAAAATTCAATTTTTTTTACCATACCATGCACGTGTACGACATCCATATTTTGACCTAAATTATCATACTTTTATAAATCCTTTTGGGAAAAGACTTGTGACTCACTGAAGCTTGTTTTGAATATTTTTTGTAATTTTTTATTGAATTTTTTTTTGTTAATTTTTTATCAGGCATATTTGTTGTTTTGAAAAATCATCATGTACGACATGCATAAGATGACCTAAAGTTATCATTTTTTGCAAAAAAAATTAAATTGAAAATAATTGTCTAAAGTTTGCTCTCGTGCAATTTGTTCGTCAAAATGTTATGTTGATCAAAAGTTATTAAAATAGTAAAAAACCCTGATATTTAAAGTTTATGGACCATTTTCATTAGAAATTAATTGATAAATAGAAAATTCAATCCAATTGTAAAAAAAAATACATATTTGGAATCTGCATTGTCTCATCTAAAATGGGTTTTAATTTCATCAAAAAATATTGCAAAAAAAGTCATCAGCCATATGTCCAAACTCGATATTTTTCTCTGACATTGTTAGAACCTTCAACTTGCAAGTCAAACCAAGTTGAAGGCCTAGGTTCGGACTCCCAATGCTTTTCTCGAACCAAAATCTAAGGCAAAAACCCAACCACAAAGCAAAAATAATTTCAAATTTAAAAAAATGGGATACTGGGATACTGTTCTATAATCGAGATCTCATTCCCAATATTTAATATGGTGACAATTGGAAAGGAAATGGGATCTCATTTACAAAACGGGATCTTGTTCCTTTGCTAATGGTCCCCAAAATAAATATTGGGAACGGGATCCCAATTATAGAATGGGATCCCGTTTTTTTTTTAAACGGGATCCCGTTCTATAATTGGGATCCCATTTCTTTTTAACCATGTTATTTAAATTTACTGTCAAATTTTACTGTGAATTTTGCAACTTCACATGTATAGCTGAGAGCAGTAAAATTGGAATATTTTTCATCAAGCATTGTTTTTATAGGTGGTGACTTGCTTTTTTTATCAAGTTTTTCAAAGGAGAGATCCCATTTTTTCAGAGGAACAAAAGTTTTTCAACTTGCAATATGAATTGATTTTTTCAAAGGAGGCATGAAGAAATCAGTTTTAAAGTGGAATTGTGCTAGTTTTCTACTTGGTTTGAGGAACACAAGAGGAAGAATTTAGTCCTTATAGGTCTTGAACTTCCAATTTGGATTGAATTTTTTGAAGAATTTCACTATTGACATTCATTTGTGCTTGAGAATTTTATAATCATGGGAGATAAAACTCGTAATAAGAGGAGGAAGACTTTGACTCCTAAAGAAATTGAAGCAAAAAAAGAGGAGATACAAGACAAAGACAAATAAGAATGAGAATTAAATCAATGAATAATGGGGGAGCATCCAATTCCACAACTATTGAGGATGAAAACATAGAGGAAACTATGGTTGTAGATGAAGCTAATTTGCAAGTTAATTTGGAGAAGAATATGATTATACAAGCAAGTCCTACTATGTCTTCAAATCCCTCTCTCAATTCTATGGAGAATGTTTCAATATGCACAAATCTAGGTATGTCTTCAAATCCACATGTTATTGAAATGGTAAATTCGTATGTATAAGTTTTACAAGATGTTGGACTTAACGATGTTGACAATGATAATATTCAGAGAGATGAAACTTTTATAGAATTTGTTGAAAATGAAAATGAGAATGATCCTTTTGTTGAAAATTAAATTAAGAATGATCCTTTTGTTGAAAATGAAAACAAAAACCATTTTGTTGATGTAAATGAAAATGAAAACTGTTTTGTTGATGAAAATGAAGATGAAAATGTAAATCGTTTTGAAGTTGAAAATGAAAATGAAGATGAAGATGAAGATGAAGATGAAGATGAAGATGAAAATCTAGAATGTGATGTTGAATTTAATGAAAATGCTTTTTTTAAAAATCAAAGTGGTGTTTTCGATAATCTTCTTGGTCAAATTTCTTGGAGGCAAATAAAAACACATGTGAATAAAATATACAACGAATTATTTTATTATTAAAAAATTGCAATTCAATGTCAACTAATGATGCAATTGATGAGAATGCAAAAAATGAGGAAAATAATGAAAAGGTTAGGCTTTTTTGTTAAACCAAAAAGAAAAGATCAATAATTAAACATGTTATGTGTATTGTTGCTAGTGCCATTCAATCTATTGGGAAAAATAGTCGATCTAAAGATAAAAATACAGCAAGAAGCGTTATAACAACTGCTATAGTTAATAAAGAAACTTTGAATAAAATAATGGTAAGAATTATTAGTGAAGTTTTAAAAATACATCCTAAAACAGTGCTAAGAGTGGAAAAAAGAAGAGAAATTATAGAAAATGATCCTATCAACCAATGTTGGAGTTTCAATGGTCAACTCCCGAGGTCTGATATGAAATTGAATGTTGAAATTAAATCTTTGATTGAAAAATATTGGCATGATAATACTAGGGTTTCACCTAATGCTAGAGATGTTTTAAAATTAAGGGTGGGGTCCAAAGTTCATGATCCTCACCCAAAACACCTATTAGATACAACACAAACTGAATTTTATAGAAAATTTTCTAGTGATTTAGTGTCACCCAATAATATTAAAATAAGTCAAAGGTCTTTTGAAAAATGTAAACCGTGGTATGTAAAAATTAATAAGCAATGAATGTCTTGTTGTTGTAAAACAAATGTTCAATTTCGTTATTTTTATGATATTTTTTGATATATACGTTGTACCTTGCATACTAACATGATTATACAAGAATGTGGTATTAATATGCCACCTGAAGCAATAAGGGAGTTTATTTCAAGTTTGTTTTGTGAAAGATCTAATGGTAAATTGTTTTATTTAAGTTCTTGTATTTCTAGACAATACATTGACCGTGGAAATCTTTCATTCTTAGGAATTTGTATGCATGAAAGTGTTGATAATGATTTTGGACAACAATTAATAGAAGTTAAAAGATTCAAGAATGTTCACTATTCTTTAAAAGATGGAAAAATAGGAAAGCGTTGTGATTTAGTTATAGAAAAAGTTAGTGTGCATGCATTCATGAGTGAATTTAAGAATAATATAGTACCAAATTATATTGTGCACTCTCAACATGCTCGATGGCCAATTTCGTGCATGTAGAAACACATTTCCAATTGGTACTATACATTCAGTGGTTGATTTTGTAGAAAATTATACTCTAGCTCCGCAAGAGGAAATTCAATCACAGTATTATAATTCAGTGCAAGCAACTATGTTTTTCCATATTGTTTATAGACATGTAGGTGATAGCACTGAGGATGATATAAAAGTTTTGAGGGAGTATCATTTTTGTTTGAGTGACAACCGATTACACTCGTCAGAGTTTGTTCAATACTATTTCAGTATATTTTACAGAAATTTAAGAGAAAGAGGAATCCATATGAAAGAACACCTCATATGGTCAGATAATTGTACAGGGCAGTTCAAGAATGCTTGAATGTTCTATTGGTTAAGTAGGATTTACAAAGAACTTAATTTCCAACATATATGGAGTTTTTTTGAAGTTGGGCATGGTAAAGGAGAACATGATGGAGTCGGTGCATGTGTCAAAAGAATTCTTGCTAGAGAACAATTAAAATTTGAAGATGCGGTAAAAATTAAAGATGCACGTGGGATTGTGGATTGGTGTAATACAAGATTATCTACACCTAGTTCAAGTGAGTACTCTAGAGTTCATTGATTCTTTTGGTTGGTTGAAGAAGATAACATTGTACCTAGAGTTGACTGTGAGACAATCAGTGGATCTACTAAATGGCATTCATTTAGGAGTTCGACAAAAAGCACATGGACTATCTAGACAAGGAAGCTTGCATGTTTTTTCCAGTTTTGTATCTCAGGAGATTGGGAAGCATGTGAAAATACAGAATGGGTTGAACAGTGGGAGAAAATATTGTTGACACCTGCACAAGCACATGATCAATATGAAAGAACTATTGAATAAAATGATCAAGTGTTTGCATCTAAAGACTATGACTGTATTTCAGACCTTGTAAAAGAAGGCAATTTAATTCAATTTATTTCACTTTATTAAGTTATTTTGTAATACTAAATTATTTATATTGATATGTGCAAGTTATTAAATCAATTTTTGTTTTTAGGACATGTTTATGTTGTTATTGCACCTGAGGGGAATGGAGAGCAAACAAAATATTAGTTGGCTCATTGTGTGGAGAGTAAACATAAGTTAATATCACCTTGAGAAGATGATGATGGCTATCATTATCCAACAGATACTGTGATCCCCTTAAGAAAATTTTGGTAACAAGTTTTTTGATCCCCTTAAGAAATTTTTTAGAACAAGTCTTTGATCCCATTAAGAAAATTTTGAGAACTTATATGATGATTTTTTTCATGTTTTCCAATAGGATCGGTTGTGGTTGTTGGCACTTGGCTACGAAAATACCTAGCAAGGAAGAATGGTCTACCTGCATTCAAAGATTATGAACCACATAAAAAAATTATACATTATTCACATTTGGTGGTGGCAACAAATATAAAACTAGATCGGCATCACAGAAGACCTGCAAATAAAGTGCTATGGACAATTTCTATGGAAGAGCATGAGAAAATCATAGATGCATTACAAAAAAGAGAGGATGCAGATGGTACAATGGAATAAGTAAATACAGGCAAATATAGTTTAAGTTTTATATTGTCCTTTTAAATAGAGGTAATTATTAGTTAAAATATATTTAAATACATGTTTTGATTACATATTGATATTGCTTGTACATTAATAGTTAAAATTGATTTATTATCCTTTTTTGTATCCTTAAGCCAGCATTGCATTGATCTCATACTTTGAAACAAAAAGGAGAGGATGCCTGGATTCAACCTACACACATGTGGAATACTTTTTAATGCAAGTACTTGAGTTGTGTACATATAGATAGTTTTATATAAATTAAAATATGTATGTTTTAATGGTTTCATTGATATTGCTTGTACCTTTTTTATATCAAGCGGTGTGAAGACCTAGTACATTCTGGGCATGAGTTTGAGATGTTCTTGAGATGGCATATCCAAATTTTATAAACATTGTTTTGAGATGACATATCTGTACATATATGTCCTACTATGTCTTCAAATCACTAAATATCATGCATACACTATTGTTAAATCAATTATATCCTTAAGATGTTGTATTATGACCCCTTAAGACATTCCCTTAAGATATTGTATTATGACCCATTAAGACATTGTATTATGACCCGTTAAGACATCCCCTTAAGATGTAATATGACCCCTTAAGAAGTTGTATTATGACCCATTAAGACGTTGTATTATGACCCCTTAAGATGTCTTATTATGACCCTTTAAGATGTCCCCTTAAGACATCGTATTATGACCCCTTATTTGTTTTCAATATACCTGTTTGTTTTGACAAGTTATAAATTAGTATTGGATGCCATTATTTGTTTTGACAACTTATAAATTAGTATTTGATGCCATTATTTGTTTTGATAGCTTATAAATCAGCATTGGATGCCATTATTTGTGTTGACAACTTATAAAATAGTATTGGATACCATTATTTGTTTTGACAGCTTATAAATTAGTGTTGGATATTATTTATAGAATTTATTAATGTTTTTGTTCTCTAATCTTGTATGTTTTTGTTTATTTCTTAGAATTTTTTCCTTTCTGGTATATAAACAAATTGCTTTTGTTTGTAAATTATGATTTATTGACTAATTATTGATTGACGTGAATTGAATAGGTTCATTGACTAATTATCGCTAATTATTGAATGTACATATCATGTATGTCATGTATGAGATCACTAAATTTGTAAACTATAAATATTGAAATGTCCTATTAATTTCATATATATATTTAATTTCACATTAATGCCCTATATTAATATCTTGAGCATGAACATAAAATGCATAAATTTATATGTGTAAATTAAAATTTCAAACAATAATAAAGTTCATAATTTATGTAAATATATTAAGTGCATGAAAAAAGTCCATCAGAGTACAACCCATGAACTAAAGTCCAACTAAGTACTCCAGAACCATGAAATATAAAGTCCAACAGAGTACATGACAAACAAAAAATATAGTCCACAAAATAAACAAATATTACCCACAAAATCATGTTTCTAGGTCATGTATTGTCTCTATAATGAAGAGACCTCTTCCCACCATGTGGACTATGCAGATGACCTAAAACACTTTATACAAGAGAAAGATGAAATCATATGTAAGACAATGAAAAAATATTTAATGAAAATTTAATTTATAATTCATCATAAAATTAAATTACCATCATATTTGGGTTTGGATGCTCTACTGCACCTGAAGCAACCTCTACATTCTTTGAATCAATCTACTTAAACAAGACAAAGAAAGTTGAAATTAGATGCACAAGTCTACAATTAAAAATGATTTAATTGAAATTAATTTATAATTTATCATATTTTAATTGTACCATATCCATAGGTTGTGCACCCTCTTCTATAGGACATGTTTGTACATTCTCAACTACTAGATGTGTCTCATGCTATAAAATAAAAAGAGTTTAAAACATGTATTAGCTAAAATTATATATATATATATATATATATATATATATATATTCAATTTGAAATTTAAAATTAAAGTTATTTTCACAATATATAATTTATAATTGAATTTAAATATAATAAAAAAAAAAATTACCATTTGATATGGAGCCTGCTCTGCATGCCCTCCTGGAGGTGTAACTATGTCTGGGTCAGGGCTGAAAGTCGCACTAAAAAAGTCCTACAAGATCAAAATTAAAGCATGTACATACTTGAATTAGGTAAATATATATATATTCAAGTTTGCACATTTTGTGTAGATTTATTTTTAAACAACCTAAAAGTCAGAGGCCTCACAAGTCGCCGCAACATCTAATGTTTTCCCGATGCCCATTCTCATTTTGGTATCAACCTAGACATACATGTAGACATGTAACACAAGCTTATAATATTTACAAGTGTACAGGCACATTTCATATATAGTGAATTAAAAATTCATAACTGTAACTATGTTAATGTAAGTTAAATAATTTACAATATAAATGTACCTGCCCCTGGTCTACGACAATCGATAGTGGAGGAGTGCTCAACAACCCCTCGGGTGGAATCGACGTGGAAGCCGATTGACTCGCCTAAACCAACATAAGTATTTCAAACATATATGTTATTCAATTATAAATTTAAAACTCAAGTTGAAAATCATTTCATTTATAATTTAAAAAATTGAAATCAAACTACCCCATAAGGGTTGTCAATTAGGACTGGTGTCGATGTATGCACTCGTGGAACAGATGATTGCCCTATTGCTACTATCATCTATACACCAAACTTTACTTTGATATATACATTCATCAAAATTATTATAAAATGAATGTGTAGATGCATATTTATACATGTGTAGTGTTGGTGTTTTTTCCCACATAGGAGTTGCAATTCTCTAAGAGGTAGCCAATTCTCTATATTAAAGAACCAAAAAGGCTAGTGGCCAACTAACAAGATTCAGTCAAAGACTGACATCTCCTACACTTCTAACTCTGCAAGACCAAGGTGGGTAAACCTAAACAATGCTCAAAACTTAATTCACTCATACACTAACATTGCTTTACAAAGAAAATAATTCCCAATGAAACAACACTAAGGGAAGCATTGACAACTTTAAACCTGGATAAATTCTCAGTAACTCAACCCTCTCTCAGCCATTGGAAAACAGGACACACAACCAACCAAATAGTAAGATTAGAATGATTTTGCATTTAAATTTGTTTCTGAGATGCACAAACTGAAAAATAGATCAGTGCCAGTTCTGGGCCATGGAGTCAAACACATAAAATAGAATTTCCTAGCAAACAGTCTTCAACCAGTGGATTTAAATTGCTGATGTTTTGCATCAACTGTTAGTGTCTTGCACCAAAAATTCCTCTCTTGTTATCAATCAGATTCTCATTATCAAGTCCCATCTGCACACCTGAAATCACAATCACTTGTTCAAAGCATTTTAACCATTCCTTTGAAACAGAACAATGAACAGATAACAAGATCTCATGAAACTTGAGATGATAAACTCAAAGACACTTCGTATTATTGAATTTACATGACTCAAAGTGTTCAAATATGGATAAAATATGATGGCATTCATGAATGTGGAAACACCTTCATGATATTAATTGCATAAACTGGTTGTATTTACTGATGAATTCAGAAAAGTACAGCTTACAGACTCAAACAATGACTCATAAATTACAATTCTCTATCTACACAGTCCAATACAAAGATTTAGAACCTTCTCAGAACTGTTTACAATGAGAGAATAATAGAAGATATAGAAGAAGAGAAGCAAGTAGGAGCAAACCTAAATCCAATCTGTAATTGCCATCTGGAAGCTCCATTCACCGTTGATCAAACTGAAAAGAATATATCCTCTCCTTCATTTGCAGCAACAAACATATTCCCTCAAAAACATAATTTTCTCATCATTGCCGAGAAACTGAAAGCATGCCCATGTGGAGAATATCCAAATTCACCCAACTGGAAAATATCTTCTTTCCTGTGCACAAACTGTTTCTATTTTCTGCTCTTCATTTGCTACAGCAATATTTTAGCAAATATTTTCCTTTTGACTATAAAGTGAATAATAAAATTCACTTTACTTACATCATTTGCATCCAACATTAAAATATTTCACCTTCTGCAAATAAAATGATCAATAAAATCATTTTATAATATTTCCCCGTGAATATTTTATTCACCTTCCACTTACTTGGGAAAACATAAAAATTTACCCCCGGGAATGTTTTACCATTTAAAAATTTGTACTGGGCCCACCTCGTTCATTTAATCAAACACCACATTTTAAATATATTTTTCCCTCCAAGATCAATCTCGCCCACCTCACACATTTTCCATGACATCACCATTTGTTTTGCGAGGTGTGCGAGCAAAGGTTGAAATTGCCCCTTTGGAAATTTTTACGGGGCCCACCTCAATTTTTAATCAAAACCATGCAACTTTTGAAAAAATCAAAAAATGACCCCTCTCGTGCATTCTCACCAACCTCGCACCTTATTTGTGATGTCACCAATAATCTAGCGAGATCTACGAGGTCGGCCCTAATTTGTGTTTGCGAGCACCCGAGCTCTGTACTCTATTCTTGCTCCTCCATCGAGCTCCTCCCTGCTCACATGCCTATTGCATTTTTTGGTCATGCCCCTCTGCAATTTCCATTTGCTTGGAAGCTCCCAATGCCTGCTCCCAACATCGCACCCCATTCCTGGTCCTCCATCACATGGTGCGGGCCATTCACTTCCTCCATTGCCCGCGGGTTACTCACCTACTCCATACATGGTGCAGGCCAATATCATCTTCCACCAGTGCACTCCTCCTCATTCTTCACCTGTTGTGTTGCCCATCTACTAATTGCACTTTCTTGAAAGCTACTAGGGCCTTTCAATACTTCCATTGGTGCGCAGGCCTCTACAAAATGCACCTACCAGTTGATGGGGAGCCCTATACCTCAAGAGCACTCTTGCTCTTCCCAAGACCTATTCTTTGGTCTTCCTAGGGTATTCCTCTCTACCCTACTCAGGGATCACTCCTACACCCCTCTCACCATGTACGACTCTCCACCAATTTCAAAATCTTCACCAACACTCCCATTCCACCACTAGGCTTCTGTGGGCTCCATACTGACCCAAATGTGTCCTAACCACTCCAGGGCTAGGATAAGGTGGTATTGTTGTTCTTTAGGTTTTTTGACTCCTCAGTGATCCATATCATTGCATAATTTCACCTTTTTCCCTTCGCCCTCAAGAATTTCTAGTTTCTAGGCCTTGTAGCCTTTTTGCCCCTTTTAGGCCTCCTAGAACCCGTTTTCTTGGTTTTTCTCAAAAATGGCCTTAACAACCCCCAAATATTTTTGGATATTCTTTCTATTAGTACCCTAGGCTTCAAGATTTACTAGGTTTAAGGTTCTGCAAGTTTCTGTACATAGGACTATCCTCATACCCCCTAATTTGAAGGGTTTCTAGGGTTTTGGCTCCTTTTTCCAACTTTGAGGGCTTCAATGACCTCCTCAACTCTCCTCCTTGCACAAAAATTTCTGGACTACATGTTCCCACACTCTCATGCTCTTTATTGGAACAAACCAATCCATTTATCAGCTTTCTTTACTGCTGTCCTCTCCAAGCCACTAGCCAGAATGCACTTGCACTCGCCTAGTGTTTGATGAATTCAACTCTTCCCCTGCAAACCAAGACTCCAAACACCTTATTTACACTTTAAAAACAGTCCCCTACTTGATTCCAAGTGGCCATGGTAGCCTTGCCACAGGAATTCAAGTGGGGATCATTATTTACAAAAACTGACCTTAACCGGCAGTGTAACCAAGAACACCAAAGCTTGGAAAATTACAAACAGTTGAATTAAATAGCTAATATAATGCTCCAAGCAATAATTAAATGAAACAACAAAAATACTCAAATCATCATGTAAGTCCTCTCAATCCATTCTTGATTGGATGAAGGCTCAAACACAAAAATTCACTCAAAAGTTGTTGAATTCCAATCACACAATATGCTCTCCAAGTCTCAATTCATGAAAATGAACTTCCAATCCATGTATTAGGGTTTGGATGACCTTATATACCTTTATCCCATGTTCTAGGACCCTTAGGTCGGGCTTAGAACAACATGAATGCCTTTTTTTGAATTTTAGGCCAAATTCCTAAGACAACATTGTCTAGTTTTGCCTAATCTCTACACTAAAACTTTCTCAAAACTTAAGGCTCTAAACCAACCTAATTTTGACTTAACACACACATCAAAAACACTTTTGGGACTTTACAATTAGTCCTTATTACTTTGGTGGTTGGCCAGAACCACCTACAAGCCAAAATTGCCAAGATCTTCCAAAAGACCTTTTAAGGTGCTCCTGCACCATTCTCCCCCTACAACAAAGAAGTTAATGAAACTGTGGTGTCAAGAGCTCCTCACTAATTCCATGCTTTTGAAATTCACTCTCTTCTATCCAAGTAGCTTCTAACTCTGGTTGATGTCTCCACTTCACTAGGTGCTCCTTGTATGTCTTGTGCCTAGTCTTCTTCACCCTTGAGTCTAAAATCCTGTCCACTTGTGGTCTGATCTGATCTGGTACCTTGAGTGCTTCCACATCTTTGTTTATCTCAGCATTGTACTATTCTTCATCCATTTCTGGTCCTTTATACTTCACCAAGTCTCTCACATTGAAGATAGGAGAAATAGACATCTCCTTGGGTAACTCCACCTTGTAAGCATTTGATCCATACTTAGCCAATAATTTACATGGCCCTATCCTCTTCATCTGCAACTTTCTTGGTATTCCTTTCTGTAACCTTGCTTTTTTCAATTATACCATCACCAAATCACCTATCTCAAATTCTAATTCTCTTCTCCCTTCATCTCTTTTTGCCTTCAACTTTTGATTAGCCTCTATCAATGTCTTCCTTACCTGCTCATGAGCCTCTCTCATTGACTGAGCAAAATCATTAGCATGACCACTGATTCCTTCATAACCTTTTATATCTCTAAGCTCAAGTACACCCCTTGGATGTAAACCATAGAATATCTCAAATGGAGTCTTACCCATAGTCCTATTTGTGCTATCATTGTAAGCAAATTTTGCTTGTGGAATCACTTGTTCCCATCCTTGTCCATACTCCTTAGTTAAACACCTAAACAATTTTCCAAGTACCCTATTGATCACCTGTGTCTATCCATCTATTTGTGGATGATATGCTGAGCTATGAGACAAGTTGGTTCCTAGCCTCTTCCAAAGAGTTTTCCAAAAGTGCCCCATAAACTTCACATCTTTGTCTGCAACTATGCTCCTTGGCAACCCATGTATCCTCACTACTTCCTTGAAGAATAGGTGTGCAATCTGACTTGCATCATGTGTTTTCTTGCATGGAATAAAATGGCTCATCTTGCTAAATCTATCCACTACCACAAACACACTGTCAAAACCAGTTGGTGTCCTAGGTAGCCCTACTATGAAGTCCATGCTTATGCATTCCCATGGTCTACTTGGGATGGGTAATGGCTGATAAAGACTTGAATTGTTTGATGTTCCCTTTGCCTTTTGACATACTCCACATTGTTCAACATATCTTCTTACATCTCTTTGCATTTTAGGCCACCAATAGAACCTCTCCACTAAGTCTAGTGTCTTGTTCAAACCAAAGTGACCACTCAAACTGCCATTATGATTTTCTTGGATTATATTCTCCCTCATAGAACCTCTAGGAACACACAATTGCTTCCTCTTAAACAATAAACCATTTTGCAAGGTGTAATCAACATACTCACTGTGAAAATGGTTCTCAAAATTAGTACATACCTTGTATATTTCTGAGAAATCAGAATCTCCTTCATATAGATCTTTAAATCCTTCAACCCCTGTGCTTTGTAGCTGTATCTCTTGGACAGTAAGCAACCTCCTACTAAGAGCATCAACAACCTTGTTGTTAACCCCCTTCTTATGCTTGATGGTAAAGGTGTATGATTGCAAAAATTCCATCCACTTGATGTGCCTCAAACTGAGCTTCTCTTGAGTGTTGATGTAAATTAAGGCCTGATTGTCGGTGTATACCACAAATTCCTTTGGCAATAGATAGTGCCTCCACTTCTTAAGAGCTTGCACCAAATCATATATCTCTAAGTCATAGGATGAGTATCTAGACTTTACTTCATTCATCCTTTCACTAAAGAATGCCACCGGCCTGCCTTCTTGGCTTAGAACAGCCCCAACTGCTATGTTACTTGCATCACATTCCACTATGAATGGTTTGTCAAAGCTTGGTAGAACTAGGATAGGTTGGGTAGCTATCTCCCTCTTCAACCTTTCAAATCCTTCATTGGCTTCTTTTTTCCACACAAACTTAGTTTTCAGTCCTCCTTTGATGGTGTCAAGAACCGGTGCACAAATTTCACTAAACCTTCTCACAAACTTCCTATAGAACTGAGCTAATCCATGGAAACTCCTAACTTATGTCCCTGTCTTGGGAGTAGGCCAACTAAGAATGGATTCAACCTTGCTCTTGTCCATCTTCAAGTTCCCTTGAGACAGTACAAATCCTAGGTAAACTAACTCTTGCTTCATGAACTCACTTTTCTCAAGATTTATGGTGAGCTTCTCCTCTTGAAGTTTCTTCAACACATGTTCTAGGTGCTTCATATGTTCTTCTTTTGTTTTTCTAAAGATGAGGATATCATCTAGGTAGACAACCACAAAGACTCCTATAAATTCCTTCAAAACCTCATTCATCACCCTCATAAAAGTGCTAGTTGCATCTGTAAGCCCAAATGGCATTACTAACCACACATATAACCCCTCTGTAGTTTTAAAAGCTGACTTCCATTCATCACCTCTTTCATCCTAATCTGACAATAGCCACTTTTCAAATCAATTTTAGAGTAGTACTTAGCACCCCCTAAACAGTCCATTAGATCTTCTATCCTAGGAATAGGAAAGCTATATCTAATAGTTATCCTATTTATTGCCCTAGAATTAGTACACATTCTCCACTTATCTCCCTTTTTAGGTGCGAACACAACTGGAACAGCACATGGACTTATGCTCTTTCTGATCAGCCCTTGATCCAAAATTTCTTGAACTTGTCTTGCTATCTCCTTCTTTTGCTTTGGTGCCATCTTGTATGTAGCCCTGTTAGGTAGTGTTTCTCCTGGTATAAAGTCTATTTGATGATTGATTTCTCTCTTGGGTGGTAGTGTAGCTGGTGTACCTTCAAAAATTATATCCCTGAACTGATCCAACAGTTGTTTCACTTCTACTGTCATAGGTAGCTGATTAGGTAACTCCTCTTCCTTTGGTTTCAACATGATTGCATAGACAACTCCTTCTTCTTCCTTGATGTCTTTTAGGAATTCCTTTCCACTCATCAAAAGGACACTAGATTCTGCCTTTTCCACTGTGTGTTCTTCTAACAAAGACTGAATTTTATAAGTCACTCCATCCTTCTTGAATGAGTACTTATTCTCCTTGCCATGGTGTACTGCCTCCCTATCATATTACCATGGTCTTCCAAGCAAAAAATGGCATGCATCCATTGGTAACACATCACATAGTATCCTATCATGATAATTTCCTATAGAAAACTCAACCCACACTTGTTCATTGACTAGTATATTTTGCCCCTTGTTCAACCAAGTAACCTTGTAAGGACACACATGGGGTATCTTGGTGAGTTTCAGCTTTTGCACTGCCTCCTCTAAGATGACATTATTAGTAGAACCTGAATCTATGATGATCTTGCAAACTTTACCTAATATCTTGCACTTGACACTAAAAAGAGCTCTCCCTTGTTTGTGTTAATCCTCGATAGGTGCTTTGATCAAAATACTCCTTAACATGAGATTCTCACCTTTCTCTGAATCTAGAATCACCTTTGATTGTTTGGAGTAGTCCTCTTCTTGAACATAGTTGATCTTCCTCTCACCTTGTGAAGATGTTGGCTTGTCAGGACACCTATAAGCCGGATGACCCAACAGTCCACAATTGTAGCATTTCATGGAAGCAAAATGAGAGCTTCTCCCAAAGCCTCCTGATCTGCCTCTTCCTCCATTGTTTGAGCTTCTACCTCTGTAACCCCCTCTACTATTTGACTCATGGGATTGTTCACCAATTGTAGCATCACCTTGCCCTCTATTCTCATGGCTTCTTCCACCAAAACTACCTCTTTGTCCACCTCTAGAGTCTCTACCTCTCCCTTTACCTCTAGTATTGGAATCTTGTTTCTTTTTCAGTTTCTCTTCCACCTTAACAGCCATTTCATAGCAGCTATGGAGGGTAGTAAGTGTTAAAAGACTCAACTCCTCTTGGATGCTCCATCTAAGACCGTTTAGATATCTAGCAACCTTGATGCTTTCAACTTCTTGCACTCTAGATCTAAGGCTTATTTTTTGGAACTCCTTTGTATATCCAACTACATCTAGGTCTCTTTGTCTGAGATTTTGTCTCTTCTTGTGCAATTGGATGTCATAGTCCTCAGGTAGATAGTTTTCCTTCACTTTAGCCACCATTGTCTTCCAATTTCCTATTGGTTTCTTTCCTTCCATCTCTCTTTCTTCTTGCAAGAACTTTCACCAAGTTAATGCTTGTCCTCTTAACCTTGATTTGGCTATCTTCACCTTTTGTGCTTCTATAATTCCATCACATTCAAAGTGATTCTCCATTCGCTCTATCCATTCCATAACTAACTCTGCATCCATTCTTCCAGTGAACACAGGGACAAATTCTAGTGCCTTGCCACTCAATGCCTTCAATGCTTTGAGGAAGGGTTCCTCTACTATTGGAGGGTTAGGTTTTTGTTCTATGTCCTCCTCCACCTGGTATTTACCCTTGTCTTTGTCCCCTACCAACTGCACCTTCATCGTGCTTGCCGATTCAGCAACTTCTTCCAATTTTTGCTTCATCTCTTCCATAGCCTCTTCAAGATGCCTATTCTTCTCTTGCTGCTCTATCAAGTCTCTAGCTAGCTCTGCATTGGTCACCATGGTATTCTCTCCTATAGATTCACTTCTCTCTGACATTCACTAGTTTCAATTCCCAAGCCTTTATTGGCTCTGATACCAATTTGATGGGGAGCCCTACACCTCAAGAGAACTCTTGCTCTTCCCAAGACCTATTCTTTGGTCTTACTAGGGTATTCCTCTCTACCCTATGCAGGGATCACTCCTAAACCCCTCTCACCATGTAGGACTCTCCACCAATTTCAAAATCTTCCCCAACACTCTCATTCCACCACTGGGCTTCCTTGGGCTCCACACTGACCCAAATGTGTCCTAACCACTCTAGGGCTAGGGTAAGGTGGCATTGTTTTTCTTTATGTGTTTTGACTCCTCACTGATCCATATCATTGGGTACTTCCACCTTTTTCCCTTCGCTCTCAAGAATTTCTAGTTTCTAGGCCTTGTAGCCTTTTTGCCCCTTTTAGGCCTCCTAGAACCCATTTTCTTGGTTTTTCTCAAAAACGGCCTTAACAACCCCAAAATATTTTTGGATATTATTTCTAGTAGTACCCTAGGCTTCAAGATTTACCAGGTGTAAGGTTCTGCAAGTGTCCGTACATAGGACTGTCCTCATACCCCCTAATTTGAAGGGTTTCTAGGGTTTTGGATCCTTTTTCCAACTTTGAGGGCTTCAATGACCTCCTCAACTCTCCTCCTTGCACAAACATGTCTAGAATACATGTTCCCACACTCTCATTCTCTTTATTGGAACAAACCAATCCATTTATCAGCTTTCTTTACTGCTGTCCTCTCTAAGCCACTAGCCAAAATGCACTTGCACTCGCCTAGTGTTTGATGAATTCAACTCTTCCCTTGCAAACCAAGAATCCACACACCTTATTTACACTGTAAAAAAGGTCCCCTAATTGATTCAAAGTGGCTATGGTAGCCTTGCCACAAGAATTCAAGTGGGGATCATTATTTACAAAAACTGGCCTTAACCGGTAGTGTAACCAAGAACACCAAAACTTGCAAAATTACAACCAGTTGAATTAAATGGATAATATAATGCTTCAAACAGTAAGTAAATGACACAAAATAAATAATAAAATCATCATATCAGTCCTCTCAGTCCATTCTTGATTGGATGAAGGCTCAAACACAAAAATTCACTCAAAAGTTGTTGAATTCCAATCACACAATATGCTCTCCAAGTCTCAATTCATGAAAATGAACTTCCAATCCATGTATTAGGGTTTGGATGACCTTATATACCTTTCTCCCACGTGCTAGGACCCTTAGGTCGGGCTTAGAACAATATTAATGCCTTTTTTTGAATTTTAGGCCAAATTCCTAAGACAACATTGTCTAGTTTTGCCTAATCTCTACACTAAAAATTTCCCAAACCTCAAGGCTCTAAATCAGCCTAAGTATTCCTTAAAACACACATTAAAAAAACTTTTGGGACTTTACAATTAGTCCTTATTACTTTGGTGGTTGGCCAGAACCACCTACAAGCCAAAATTGCCAAGATCTTCCAAAAGACCTTTTAAGGTGCTCCTTTACCACCAGTTACATTTGTTTTTAAAATTGCTGAAGCCTTATCCATTGGGCAAGCCTCTCCATGCGTGGTTCTTCACATGGTTGGCATGGACTTCTTCTAAGCTTGCGCACCCCGAGTCTTCACTTTCTGACCTTCTCCAAACTGGTGTGTGCAGCCCCTTGCCTAGTCTACATGGATGTCCTCTTCCATTTCATTGGTGTGGGTCTCTCCATACCTGGTGTGCAGGCCCCTTACCTAGCCTTTTCTTCTTATTGTGGGCCCCTTGCCTCTTGTATTTGCTAGAAATTTTCTAAAGCCTTTTCAATGAATGCACTTTGTGTGCCTGCAGTTTCATGCTTCCTTTATCTCCTCCTTCTATAGGTTAACCATGTAACCGAAGTGACTCTCAAGAAAGAAAGTCAGGTAAGATAGGTCCCTCACGCTGAGATAACATGATATGGCCTCTCACCCCATACATACACATAACCTCACATGAAACACAAAGCAGGCTGTCAATATCCTTATTTCAAATAGCATATGAAATGCTAGTAGGACCCTTGATTTCATGTTGTGTTCCATCTGAACTAGTCAGGAACCATTACAATTTTGAAGCCCCTTCCTTTGCTCCCCAATATATCTTGATTTCCAACTGCTTATTTTGCTTCTTCTTGTACAAATGGAGGTGCACGAGACAAAGGATGGAGTAATGCTCAAAATTAAATGGAGTTACATCATTCTTATAGTCAACCATTTCATCATGGTCAAGTTACCAAGAAGCCTACCAAGATCATACAAGACTGGGTTGATAGGCATGTTTCATATCACAAAGAAATTCAATAGTCGGTTCATCAAGCACTCTGGCATCATCAATCCAAATATCCTTCTAATGTAGACAATGAAACTTACCACTATTTATGAATACCAATCCTCCATTTTTAATGCCTTAATATGTTGGCCACTGAAGTCTTCACAAGAAACATTCAACATCTATTTGAGACTGATAATGGCATGACTTTCAAATCCCACACTTGAAAAGTCGATCTCACTTTTCACTTTAAAAATTGAAGGCAAGTATACCATCTATGTAATGCCCTTATTGGAAATCAATTCTCTTGAAGTGATTTCCTTAATGCAACACTTACAATTTTACCATTGTGCAAAACATGTCGGGCTCCATATGGGTCCGACTAAAAAAAAATCATTTTCAAAACAGTTTTCTCCTAGAATTGATCAGACGTAGCCTTTGCATACCTTTGAAGTTGAAAAACAAACTGGGTCCTCACCAAAATCCATTTTCTAACACTTTTGCAAAATGGGAAAAACTGACCCAGTAGGCTCAAAAATCATCTTGGGAAACTAGTCAAATGACCTCCGGGGGACATCAAAATTTTCAAGCATATAGTCATTTGACCCAAAAGTAAAGTGCAAAAGACAAATCAAAAAAATAGATCACGAGGTTAAAAATATTAATCCGCCAATTTATTGAGTTGAACTTTTCTGAAACAGTAGCTATTCTGCACCAATTAAAACTCATTCAACTGCCAATTTGTAAAAATAGTGAATTAAATCTTGGTGAGTTGCCATCAGACACAATAAGTCATTTAGGTACCCTAAGCATGTGTGCAAAAGGAATTTTCTTGAAACATCACTGATCAAAATTTATTGACGGTCGAAGTTGACCTCTCTGAAATGTTGTCAGGAATGCAGATGTGAAACAGAACAAACTGCATTCGGTTTCGATCTGCTAAAAATAGCAAATCAGATCATGAGGCTCCAAATACTGACATGTGAGATCATCTTGATATGGAGAATATGGAACAACATTCGATCTGACATGACAGTCAACTGATTGTGAAATCCAAGCTTAAATGGGAAGCTGTTTCACAAAACAAACAGTCTGCAAACAACAGAATAGTGTCAAAACCCTCCAGCTTCACTTTTTGAAACTCCATCAAAACTTATCATGGGAAGCTAAAATTTAACATTCCTACTCACATAGGTCACTTGAGTATATCTGCAAATGGGTTTTGCACGACAATCAACAGGCTTTAAATTATAAGCCTCCAAAGTGGGTCCCCCAGAAAAATTCTTTAGGTGCACTTATGAAGTGCAGAAGCAAAAAATTTGAAATAGGCATCCCGAATTTGCAAAATTTGAGAGTGCCATCATGTAGCAGTGTCCTCAAGATGTTGGCCTATTGTAAGAAAATCTACAAATGAACTGATGTGACCAAATGAACCACCAGAATCTCCACATCCACCTAAACTAGGTGTGGCCTGATAAGGTCCATAGCACACTTGCTGGCAACTAGTACATACATGTTGGATGGTCCTCGACACTCCTGGAGTGGTACTTAGACCATCTCCTTGAAAACACTCCTCCATCATCATCGTCTCTATGCTCCCCACCCGCTATCGCAAAAGCATGATGATCAAGGTCTCCTGCGAGTGTACTAAGGGAACCTAATGTCAAGACCATAGCTCAATGATGCACAGGTGCAGGAATAGGAGAAAAAAGAGCAATAACAAGGTGTTGTGCATGCACAAGGCATTGGGGATCAATCCTTGCCCCTAACCTCTGTTGTGGCATGCCACCACCAACACCCCAAAATGATTTAAAATCAAAATAATTGGGCTTTTGTCCCATAACAAACTCTACATACAATTTCCTCAAAAAATACAATGGGCACTCCCAATTAGCGTGTGGGGGACTATCAAAAACCATATACCATCGATCCAAAAAATGTGCACTCATTTATGGATGTATGCACCACCTCATGGATATTCTAGATTTGTTTGCAGGAATGGGTTGTTGAGTAATGGGGTCAAGAAAGTAGGGGGATAGGTGGGCTTTCGTTAGTTTAAGGTCTAATATTTGTTTATAAGAGAGATCATCAGCATAAAATTGTCTCATATGTTCTTTGTCTCGTCTATGCCTATCTATATCAGATACAATGGTCATGATGGCATCCACAACATTTTGCATTGCAGATGCAGAAAGTCTAACATGCAGTGGAATCAATGCTTGACTCTGCATAACATTGATTTGATTTTGTATGGATGCAACTTGATCATTTATGTGTGCTCCCAAGCGAGCCTCATCAGATGCAACAGGTTGTGGAGGTGGCATATTAGGTGGAGGTGGATGTGGCTGAGGTGGTGGATTGATGATATCATAAATGTTAAAATCATCCATGATATGAGATATAAGTGTGCACCTACATTAAATTGTACTAAATTAACATACAAACTTAAAAAATTACAAGAAATAGTTAAATTTGAAACGCACATGAAAATTTGTTTAAATAGGATGTGCATACATATATTAAGATCATATAAAATTGAAACACACATATACATTGATTGAACTTGAGCATGTGCATACATAATTCAAAATTTAGCATGTACATACATTTAAAATAAAAAATACCATGCATAATTTGCATGCATACATCATTAAAGTAAACTATGTACATACATAAAAATTTCAAAATTTAACAACTATATGCAATTTTAATACATGAGTACATACTAAACAATAAACTTGAAACATTCACAGAAAGCTCATTTTATGTCTAACACATATATATATTACAATTTTCCATCATGATCATACTAGATAGTCATAAAATATATACTATTATAAATTCATCATTATAAGTTCATAAATTCCACCAAATTCATAAATTCATGTCACTAAAAATATCCATCTAGAACCAAAATCATAAATTCAAGTCACTAAAAATATCCATCTAGAACCAAAATCATAAATTCACGTCACTAAAAATATCCATCCAACCAAATTTATAAATTCATCACACAAAATATCCATCATTCACCAAATTCATAAATTCATAACTATTTAAGATCATTATCTTAATTTAAAAACTATTGTGGCTCTCTACTGCATCTCTTCATTTATTTGCGTTTTCCATTTCAAAATCAAAATTTCTCCTCTCCTCTAGCCATTGTTGATGCTCATCTAAGATCCTATCCATAGCCCTGACAACATCAACAATGGTTTGCATCCTAGATGCAATCATCCTCACAGGTGGTGTGATAAATTCTTCATTTTGAATAATGTTGATTTGATCTTGGATGGTTCTAATATTGGAATTGATTCATGCTTGCAAACAAGTGTTGGTATTGTGGTGACTGATCATGCTATACTGTACACTTTTTAGTACTGCACACTTTTCACCTTTTTTCGTTTTGTCACCAAAAAAGGAAAAGGCCGACTTTGTAAACCCTAATTTTCTTAAGCTTCTAAAATCTTGTTATAAGCGGTTGGGATGAAGAGTTGTGAAATGGTATTATTCACAATATTGTAATAGGTTTTTCACTAGATAATAAAATCATCGGATGGCTGCGGTTTTGTGGATGTAGCCCAGATTGGGTGAACCACGTTAAATTCTCTATGTTATATTTTATGTGTGTTTGATCTCTCAGTTTATTTATAAAATATGCATTTAACTTGTTAGATATCTACCTTCTAACCCTAACAAGTGGTATCAGAGTGGGTTGTTTTTATTATTGTCTGCAGGAAAGTCTCACGGTTGAGTGGGAGTCTCACGGTTAAGTGGGAGCAATGGCAGATGAGGGTAAGTTGAAGGTTGACAAGTTCAATGGGCAGAACTATCAGTTATGGAAGATGCAGATGGAGGACTACCTCTATCAAAAGTATTTATGGCGGCCATTGGAAGGGAAAAGCATGCAACCCACAACAATGTCAGATGAGGACTGGGATATTTTGGACAGAAAGGCACTTGGCAGGATTCGTTTATGCCTGGCACAATCGGTGGCATTCAATATTACAACAGCAAAGAAAACTCAAGAGTTGATGGAAACCCTAGAAAAGTTATATGAAAATCCTTCCACTTCGAATAAGGTATTTCTTATGAAGCGTTTATTCAATATGAAAATGGTAGAAGGTGGATTAGTTACTGATCATTTGAATGAGTTTAATACGGTTACTAGTCAATTAACTTTTGTAAAAGTAAACTTTGATGAAGAAGTTAGGGATCTTTTGATTATGTGTTCTTTGCCTGAAAGCTGGAATAGCTTGGTAATGGCTGTTGGCAACTTTGTTTCTAGTTCGAATACATTGAACTTTGATGATGTTGTTGGTTTTATTTTGAACGAGGAAATTCATAGGAAAAGCTCACGTGGAACATCCACATCAGGCAGTGTTTTGAATGTAGAAAGCAAGGGCAGAACAAATGAGAGATGAAACAATTTTGGGAGTCGTGGGAAGTCATGAGGAAAATCAAGGGACAAAAGGTCCCAATCTAGAGACAAGAGGGATTGTTGGTACTGTGGTAAGCCAGGTCATTTAAAGAAAGATTGCTAGTCTCAAAAAAATAAAGAAGGAGACAAACAAGAAGGAAATAAAGAGGAAAATTTGGTAAGTAATAAATCTGATGAGGATGCTTTGATTCTTTCCCTTAACAATATTGATGATTCTTGGGTGTTAGATTCAGGGGCTTCATTTCATGCTACACCCCATAGAAACTATTTTCTTGATTATGTCCAAGGAGATTTTGGGCTGGTTTATTTGGGAGATAATGAACCCTGTCAGATTTTTGGAAAGGGAAGAATCAAAATTAAGTTTCAAAATGGAAATCATTGGCTACTACATGAGGTAAGGCATGTTCCAAAGTTAAAAAGAAATTTAATTTCTGTAGGGCAACTAGATGATGAAGGTTGTTTTGTTACATTTGGTGATAAAAATTGGAAGGTTAAAAAAGGTGCCTATAGTGGTAGAAAAAGGTGGGAAAGTAGGCACCTTATATCTTTGTGCAGGTCATACTGTTCCTACTACTTTAGCTATTGCAGATAAAAATCAATGTTCAGGAACAGATGCTGCAATTTAGCAAGCAGAAAATCAAATAGTTGTTGTGGATTCTGAATCAGCACTATGGCATAATAGACTTGGGCATATGAGTGCAAAAGGTATGAAATTACTTCATTCAAAGAATGTTTTATAAGGTCTAAAATGTGTTAATATGGATTTCTGTGAAAGTTGTGTTTATGGAAAACAAAAGAGTGTTAGTTTTATCAAGGATGGGAAACAAAAGAAATATGAGAAATTGGAGCTTGTGCATATGGATGTATGGGAATCAGCTTAGGTATCTTCTCTCGGTGGCTCTCAGTATTATGTTACATTAATTGATGATGCAACTAGGAAGGTATGGATTTATTTCCTTAGGCGGAAATCTAATGTATTTGCAACTTTTAAAAAATGGAGAAGCTTGGTTGAGAATGAGACGAGTAAAAAGCTGAAATGTCTCAGATTTGATAATGGTGGTGAGTATTGCAGCAAAGAGTTTGAAGATTATTGTTCCTCTAATGGTATTCATAGGCAGAAAATGGTTCCAAGGACTCCACAGTAAAATGGAGTGGTTGAGCGTATGAATAGAATAATAATGGAGCATGCACGAACTATGAGATTGCATGCCGGGTTGCCTTTAAACATGTGGGCAGAGGCTGTAAACACTGTTGTTTATTTAATTAATAGAGGTCCCTCTAATCCTTTGAGTTGTGGTATTCCAGAGGAAGCATGGATAGGTAAGAAGGTGAGTTATTATTTTCTAAAAACCTTCGGTTGTGAAGCATTTGCACATATAGATTCTGAAAATAGAACCAAGCTTGATGCAAAATCAAAGAAATGTATATTTGTTGGATATGGCATTGATGAATTTGGTTATAGGCTTTGGGATTTTGAAAATAAGAAAATTTTGACAAGCAGGGATGTCATATTCAATGAGAAAGTGTTGTACAAAGATCTATTGCAGCAGCATGAGAAGACATAACAAGATTATGCAGTGCTGGATAATATTACAAACAACAATGTTCCAGTGGTTCCTCATGCTCCACAACAACAACAACAACAAATACCACAAACTCCAGTGAATGTTAGGTGATCTTCAAGGATAAGTAGACCTCCAGAAAGATTTTCTCCCTCTTTGTATTCTATTTTATTAACAAATGCTTGTGAACCAGAATGTTATCATGAAGCTATGCAGGTGGATACCAAGGTTCAGTGGGAGCATGGAATGGAAGAAGAAATGGAATCCTTGTTGGAAAATTAGACTTGGGAATTATGCAAGTTATCTGTAGGAAAAAAGGATTTACCAAATAAATGGGTTTACAGGGTGAAAGAGGAGGATGGAGGTAAGAAAATATTTAAAGCCAGATTAGTTGTGAAGGGATTTGCATAGAAACAAGGTATTGATTTTGATGAAATATTTTCTCAAGTTGTTAAAATGACTTCTATTCATATTGTTTTAAGTATTGTGGCTGTTGAAGATTTGCATTTGGATAAACTTGATGTTAAAATTTCCTTTCTCCATGGTGATTTGGAAGAGGAAATATATATGTGGTGCAAGAGCACCTACACCTTGTGAAGTCTAAGTTGATAGCTAGGTGTGTCTTGTGTTCATTTATGCTTAATAAGGTCTAAAGGACCAGTCATAATGTAATTTGAAAAGGTTTTGAATCATTTAGTTGAATTTGTCAGTTTGATTCATAATGCCAAAGCCATGTGAAATCATGAGTTTTAAGGGATATGGGGAGTAGGGTCTTATTCCATGTTAAATAAGGTCTCAATGAGCATTTTAAATGTATTGGAGGGCTTAATAGGTCAGTTAGGTGGTATTTGCAAAATCAAGTTGATCAAGTTGTAATGGGGTAGTGATTAAGAGCAAAATTGGCAAAAAATTGTCATCTTAGACTCTAACAAAAGGTGGTTATGGTAGTTGGTCGGTTCAAGGGGTGGTTTGGATGTTATCACATGATATATTGTTGTAAGATCTCGAATTGAGGCTGTTGGAGAAGTTTGGAATGAGTTTCTAATAAGAAGTTTGCTGTTTTTTTGTGTTTTCCATTAAGAAATTGCTGATCCCGTGCATTGTACGACCTGTACATATTGTTTTACACTACAAGCCTATTATGGTTGGATAGATAATTAAATAACCTTTCTTTTGGCGTTGGAATGGTGTGATTTCATTGAGAATTGAGTGAGATATCCCCGTTTTACTACCGGGTGGTCTCAAATCTCATGTTTTTCCTGTTTTCCTGAACTTTGCAAGTATTGTACGGATCTGTACCATCACCATATGATCTGAGAATTATATCATCTTGTAGGGGAATGAAATAGCTTTCATCTGAATCCAATTAGAGGTTCTAATATTGATTTTTGAGAGAGATCTCTTCATTTTTCTGGGACTGCCTGTTTCTAACTAATTTGAGGGTTTGATTGGTGTAAAAAAATGATGTTCTAGTCATTCCACTTGCTGTCCAGCCCTGTAACTCGGTGGAATGACTTATTTCATGGAATTTTAGATGTACCAATGGTTTGGGAGGCATAAAATACAAGTTGTATGGTTTTAGGGGGATGCCTTAGGGTGTTTTCATGAGTTTTCCAAGTGAAATTGAGGAACTAAAGTAAGGTTTTGGAAAAATATGATTGGAACTCTATATGTGATAGTGTTTTGAGTTTTTGCAGGTCATTTTATGAAGGTCTAATGTATTGGAATGTTATGATATGTCTTGGAACCCATATTTTCAATAAACCCTCATGAATTGTGCCTAAAACAAGGTTTTTCAAGTTTGGCATGTATTTGTCCGTACCAATGGAATATTTTTGTGATTTTGGAGGTTTGAAGGCATATGAATTGCTGCACCAAGGTTTCATGGTCCTATGATAGGTTTAAAGCCATGTTGCTTTGAAAAATAGGCCTAATCAGCATAATTGAGCCTCCTGGGTCTGCATCATAGTGGTATCAGAGCATCAGGAAGTAGATCTATTTTCATTTTGCAGGGTTGAAGAAGAGGCAAGGTTGACAAGATGCCTCCAAAGAAGAATGATATGGCTAAAGAGATGAAGGAGATGAAAGATAGGCATGCAAGAGAACTCAGAGAGTTGGAAGAGAGAGTCATAGCCTTGGAGACAAACAAAAGAAGGGAAGTGGAAGAGACTGAGACTGAAGAAGAGGAAGATGAGGAGTTTGAAGATGTGGAAGAAGAGCTTACTCCAGAGGATCAAAGAATTGCAAGGTTGCTGAAGGCAATAAAGAATGACAAACCTAAGGTAAAACTTGATGTTCCTAAGTATGGTGGTAGTTTAAATGATGAAGAACTATTGGATTGGATTGCTGCAATAGATAATCATTTTGAATGTGATGAGGTTCCTGAAGAACAAAGGGTCAAGATTGCAAAAACTAAGTTGCAGGGTCATGCTTTGGTATGGTGGGATTACCTTCAATCTGAGAGGAGGAAGCAAGGAAAGTCTAAGATCACATCATGGGATAAGATGATATCAAAAATCAAAGGTAAATTCTTACCCAAGGATCACCAAGTTCAATTGTTTAAGAGATTGCAAAACTTAAGACAAAGGGAAATGGATATTAAGTCTTATACTGAGGAGTTTTATAAATTGAGTTTAAGATCTGGTCATCATGAGAATGAAGATGAAAAGATTGCTAGATATGTTGGTGGTTTAAGGCTTAATATACAAGATGAATTGGTTTTGGCTAACCCTAGGAGTGTAGAGGATTGTTATCAAATGGCTATTAGGGTGGAGGAGAAAATGAAGAGAAGGCAAGACAAAGCAGCAAGAGGAAGAGGCAACACTTCTAGAGGAAGAGGGTTCAATCCTAGTTCAAAGACAAACAATGAGGGCCAAGGAGAAGACAAGAAGGATCAAGAGAAATCTGATTCAAGAGGTGGATGGAGAGGTTCAAGAGGCAGATTTGGTGGAGGAAGAGGTTCCTATCAATTCTCAGGAAGATGCTACAATTGTAACCAGCCTGGACACCCAGCCTTCAAGTGTCCTGAAAAGCAAGCCTCAAGCTCTTATGGTGGAGAAAGGAGGAATCAATTAGTGCATGAAGATGAAGAGAGTGGGAATTCACCTATAGTTAACCTTACATCAGAAGAAGGAGAGGCACTCATGATAAGGAGAACTGTGTTGCAAGCATCCAAGGAGGAAGAATTGAGTCAAAGGAGGAGTCTATTCAGAACTACATGCAAAAGCAAAGGTAAAGTGTGTCAAGTTGTCATTGATTCTGGTTCTCAAGATAATCTAGTGTCTAGGGAGATGGTGGATAAGTTGAGTTTGGAAAAGTTACCTCATGAATCACCTTATAGAGTTTCTTGGGTCAATGATAATCAAACTTTGGTGGTAAAAGAGCAAGCATATGTTGATTTTCAGATTGGAGATTATAAGGATAGGGTTCTATGTGATATTTTGCCAATGGATTGTTGTCATGTGCTCTTAGGGAGGCCTTGGCAATTTGATAGGAGGTCTATATATGATGGCTGGGAGAACACATACACCATCAAGAAGGAGGACAAAACTTTTAAGTTGCTTCCCTTGAAAACAAGTGTAAGGGATAAGGGTAAGTCTAAGGTAGTGTTGTTTGGCAAGAAGGAGCCTTTAAGGCCTGAGGACAGTAAGTCTGATATGGTTGCAGGTTTAGAACAGATTAGTGGTGTTGTGACAGCAAGGAAGGCACCCACAAATGATGTTAAGACAGTATGGAGTTTGTTTTTGCAAGGGGCAATGAGAGAACTCAAGCCTAAGTCTGATTTGATCAAGGTAAGTGATAAGTGTGCAAAGGAGTATGAAGGACAGGGTGAAATTGTTGTTGGGACTATGGTGTGTCCCATTACTATGAAGGTTGCTGCAAGCCAAGTGAAATTTGGTAATGCAAAAGAGGATAGAGTTGTTAGTGCAGGGGCACAAGAGGATGGTGACATGGCAGGTCTAGGGGCATTACAAAAGGAACAAATTAAGCAAAGGCATGCAGGTCTGATCACAGAGCCAGTAAGGCAGAATGTGCAAGGAATGGTGAGGAGCTATCCATGTATGGGTGGAGCAAGGAAGAGAGCAGGTTTATATGATTCTAATGTTTGTTTATCTGCAGGTCTAAGGCATAGAACAACACCAAATTTTGATCCAGGACTAAAGAGATCAGTACCAGGTCTGAAGATGCTTGAAGCAGCAATGAGAAGGCCAAGAACAAGTTTCCACTCTTGGGGCAAGAGTCTTTTTTATGGGGGGGTGTATGGTGCAAGAGCACCTACACCTTGTGAAGTCTAAGTTGATAGCTAGGTGTGTCTTGTGTTCATTTATGCTTAATAAGGTCTAAAGGACCAGTCATAATGTAATTTGAAAAGGTTTTGAATCATTTAGTTGAATTTGTCAGTTTGATTCATAATGCCAAGGCCATGTGAAATCATGAGTTTTAAGGGATATGGGGAGTAGGGTCTTATTCCATGTTAAATAAGGTCTCAATGAGCATTTTAAATGTATTGGAGGGCTTAATAGGTCAGTTAGGTGGTATTTGCAAAATCAAGTTGATCAAGTTGTAATGGGGTAGTGATTAAGAGCAAAATTGGCAAAAATTGTCATCTTAGACTCTAACAAAAGGTGGTTATGGTAGTTGGTCGGTTCAAGGGGTGGTTTGGATGTTATCACATGATATATTGTTGTAAGATCTCGAATTGAGGCTGTTGGAGAAGTTTGGAATGAGTTTCTAATAAGAAGTTTGCTGTTTTTTTGTGTTTTCCATTAAGAAATTGCTGATCCCGTGCATTGTACGACCTGTACATATTGTTTTACACTACAAGCCTATTATGGTTGGATAGATAATTAAATAACCTTTCTTTTGGCGTTGGAATGGTGTGATTTCATTGAGAATTGAGTGAGATATCCCCGTTTTACTACCGGGTGGTCTCAAATCTCATGTTTTTCCTGTTTTCCTGAACTTTGCAAGTATTGTACGGATCTGTACCATCACCATATGATCTGAGAATTATATCATCTTGTAGGGGAATGAAATAGCTTTCATCTGAATCCAATTAGAGGTTCTAATATTGATTTTTGAGAGAGATCTCTTCATTTTTCTGGGACTGCCTGTTTCTAACTAATTTGAGGGTTTGATTGGTGTAAAAAATGATGTTCTAGTCATTCCACTTGCTGTCCAGCCCTGTAACTCGGTGGAATGACTTATTTCATGGAATTTTAGATGTACCAATGGTTTGGGAGGCATAAAATACAAGTTGTATGGTTTTAGGGGGATGCCTTAGGGTGTTTTCATGAGTTTTCCAAGTGAAATTGAGGAACTAAAGTAAGGTTTTGGAAAAATATGATTGGAACTCTATATGTGATAGTGTTTTGAGTTTTTGCAGGTCATTTTATGAAGGTCTAATGTATTGGAATGTTATGATATGTCTTGGAACCCATATTTTCAATAAACCCTCATGAATTGTGCCTAAAACAAGGTTTTTCAAGTTTGGCATGTATTTGTCCGTACCAATGGAATATTTTTGTGATTTTGGAGGTTTGAAGGCATATGAATTGCTGCACCAAGGTTTCATGGTCCTATGATAGGTTTAAAGCCATGTTGCTTTGAAAAATAGGCCTAATCAGCATAATTGAGCCTCCTGGGTCTGCATCAATATGGAACAACCCCAAGGATTTGAGGTCAAAGGTAAGGAGAAACTAGTGTGCAAATTGAAGAAAATTTTATATGGATTGAAGCAAGCACCTCGGCAATGGTATCTTAAATTTGATAGTTTTATGGTTGAGCAACGCTACAACAGGTGTAATTTAGACCATTGTGTTTATTTTAAGATGTTAGGTGAAGATAGCTACATTATTTTATGTTTATATGTTGATGATATGCTTGTAGCGGGGTCTAACATGGATCACATAAAGGAGTTAAAACAACAGTTAGCAAATTCATTTGCTATGAAGGATTTGGGGGCAGCAAAACAAATCTTTGGTATAAAGATTACAAGAGATTAAAAAATAGGAAATTGTTTTTATCTCAAGTTGATTATGTTGAAAAGGTGTTGCAGAGATTTCATATGGAGAATGCAAAAGCTATCAGCGCACCTTTGCCCAGTCATGTAAAATTGACTAAGGATGTGTGTCCAAAGACACAAGAGGAGGAATAAAAAATGTCCAAGGTATGATATGCTTCAACTGTAGGCAGTTTAATGTACGCCATGGTATGCACGAGACTGGATATTGCACATGTTGTAGGACTTGTTAGCAAATATATGAGTCTTCCTGGAGTTGAACATTGGAATGTGATAAAATGGATTCTCAGGTACTTGAGAGGTACATCCAATATATGTTTATGTTTTGGGGGTTCTAATATAGATTTAAAAGGCTATGTTGACTCATATTTGGCAGGGGATATAGATACCAAGCAGAGTACCATAGGTTATGTATTTACAGTTGATGGGACAGCAGTGAGTTGGATTTCTCGGTTGCAAAAGGTGGTTGCTTTATCCACCAGGGAGGCAGAATATGTGGCTGCAACATAGGCAACAAAGGAGATGATATGGCTACAAGTATTCATGGAAGAGTTGGGAAAAACATAGGCTGAAAATCACTTGTTTATAGACAGCCAGAGTGCTATACATCTTGCCAAGAACTCTACCTTGCACTCTAAAACCAAACACATCCAACTGAGATATCATTTCATTCGATCAGTATTGGAGGATGGACAAGTAAAGTTGGAAAAGATACAAACAAATGACAATCCAGTGGATATGTTTACCAAGACAGTGACAAGGGAGAAGCAGAGGTTGTCTTCATCTTTAGTTGGCCTTTAAGGTTGAATTCAAGTATAACAAAGCAGTAGGGTCCAAGGTGCTTATTTCCAGTGGGAGTTGTAAGTGTAGCGGTGTCGTCCAGGATCAGTCTCCAAGTGGGAGATTGTTGGTATTGTGGCGACTGATCATTCTATACTATACACTTTTCACCTTTTTTCATTTTGTCACCGAAAAAGGAAAAGGCCGACTTTGTAAACCCTAATTTTCTTAAGCTTCTAAAAGCTTGTTATAAGCGGTTGGGATGAAAATTTGTGATATGGCAGTATTCGCAATATTATAATAGGTTTTGCACTAGATAATAAAATCATTGGATGGTTGCAGTTTTGTGGATGTAGCCCAGATTGGGTGAACCACGTTAAATTCTCTGTGTTATATTTTCTGTGTGTTTGATCTCTTAGTTTATTTATAAAATCTGCATTTAACTTTTTAGATATCTACCTTCTAACCCTAACAATGAGCACCATCGATTTCAGGTGGTGGAGGTGGGGGGTTATGAGGTGGAGTGTATGGAGGTGGAGGTGAAGGTGGTGGACATGGATGGGGTGGAGGTGGATTGCGAATATTATTGAATCGATCCATGTGATCTCTAAGATATGAGTGAACCTCCATTAGATTTGTAATTTCAAAATGTAAGATACATGTTTAGGAAATACCCTTAAACCATTCAATGTAAATGGTCTAATTGAATACATATGATAAAATAAGTAAGCCTCATTTATGTCTAAGGCACGTTACTTGAATGAAAATACAATTAGCTATTAATATAGGACAATTTATGAATGTTATAGGGTTTACGGTTTAGAGATTAAGATTTAGGTTTTAGGGTGATAGGATGGATTAATGGGATCTATGTAGTAAGGTCCTAGTACAAAATGACATGGATTTTAAGTGAATAAAATTTGGTCAAGATTCCCAAGGAAACCAAACTTCATTAAGGTTCGAGGCAACTTCACCAAATTTTATTCACTTAAGCCATGTCATTTTGTCCTAGGAACTTACTAGACATAGATTCCATTAAGACATCCTATCACCCTGAACCATAAATTAATCAACCTAGATCATGATTTATCTCATTCATATTATAATCTTGCATGATCTTATTATTGTTAAATCTGGTTTACGAAACTTAGGGTGAAGTTTTGGTGTCCCTTGGAATATAATGAACTTGCAAGTTAGTGAAGAACATTTTCTTGTGGAACAGTTGATTGAGATAGGTCTTGTTTCAACTGACCAACCTTGATCATGAAATATCATTCATATTATAATCTTGCACAATCTTATTATTGCTAAATTTGGTTGCCTTGGGCAACTTCACCAAATTTTAAGAACTTCTTTGATCCCATAAAGAAATGTCATATTA
The DNA here is from genome assembly GCA_007115665.2 of Sequoiadendron giganteum. Classification (NCBI taxonomy): domain Eukaryota; kingdom Viridiplantae; phylum Streptophyta; class Pinopsida; order Cupressales; family Cupressaceae; genus Sequoiadendron; species Sequoiadendron giganteum. Next base: position 28,423,491 of record CM021103.1, on the reverse strand, counting down.
GTACCCCTTAAGACATCAATTTACGATTTAGGGTGATAGGATGGCTTAAGGGGATCTATGTCTAGTGAGGTCCTAGGACAAAATGACATGGCTCAAGTGAATAAAATTTGGTGATGTTGCCCAAGGAAACCAAATTTCATTAAGGGCCTAGGAAAAAATGATGTCTTTAGCCCATTTAGGGTTTAGAGTTTTGAGTTCAGGGTTTACGGTAATAGGATGGCTTAAGGGGATCTTTGTAGTAAGTTTCAATGAAAAAATGACATGGCTTAAGGGAATCAAATTTGGTCGAGTTTCCTAAGGCAACCAAATTTTATTTTAAGGTCCTAAGACAAAATGAATGCTTTAGTGAAGAACATTTTCTTGTGGAACAATTGATTGAGATAGGTCTTGTTTCAACTGACCAACCTAGATCATGAAATATCATTCATATTATAATCTTGCACAATCTTATTATTGTTAAATTTGATTGTCTTGGGCAACTTCACCAAATTTTAAGAACTTCCTTGATCCCATAAAGAAATGTCATATTAGGACCCCTTAAGACATTGATTTACGATTTAGGGTGATAGGATGGCTCAAGAGGATCTATGTCTAGTGAGGTCCTAGGACAAAATGACATGGCTCAAGTAAAAACAAATTGGTGACATTTCCCAAGGAAACCAAATTTAATTAAGGGCCTAGGAAAAAATGATTTCTTTAGCCCATTTAAGTTTTACAGTAATAGGATGGCTTAAGGTGATCTTTGTAGTAAGGTTCTACAACAAAATGACATGGCTTAAGGGAATCAAATTTGGTGGATTTGCCTAAGGCAACCAAATTTGATTTTAAGGTCCTAAGACAAAATGAATGTTTAAGTGAAGAACATTTTCTTGTGGAACAGTTGATTGAGATAGGTCTTGTTTCAACTGACCAACCTAGATCATGAAATATCATTCATATTATAATCTTGCACAATCTTATTATTATTAAATTTGGTTGCCTTGGGCAACTTCACCAAATTTTAAGAACTTCTTTGATCCCATTAAGAAATGTCATATTAGAACCCCTTAACACATCGATTTATGATTTAGGGTGATAGGATGGCTTAAGGGGATCTATGTCTAGTGAGGTCCTAGGAAAAAATGACATGGCTTAAGGGAAACAAATTTCACTTAAGGGGATCTTTGTAGTAAGGTTCTACGAAAAAATGACATGGCTTAAGGGAATCAAATTTGGTGGATGTGCCTAAGGCAGCCAAATTTGATTTTAAGGTCCTAAGACAAAATGAATGCTTTAGTGTTGAGGGTTTAGATTTTAGAGTTCAGGGCTTAGGGTTTAGTGAACTTAGGGTGAAGTTTGGGTGGCCCTTGGAATAATGGACTTGCAAGTTAGTGTCTAGTTTATGAATATTTTTTATTTTATGAATAGATTGACTATTTCCATAATAGAAACACATAATTATGTATGATTAAGATTGAGTTTGATGTATATTTTAACTGGATGTTTTTTTAATTGAATATAAGATTATTTTATTTAACATTTTTTTCATTAATATTAAACTCACTTAAATAAATTTTATGATATAAAATGTAATATACAATTAGTTAATGTTGAATCAAGTATTTTATTTTAGATTGTTTGTAATTGAAAGAACCTAAAAGAACTTAGAAAAGAAAAATATTTAGATTATTTAGTGTCTAGGTAACTAGTGCAAATATTTAAATCCTAGCCCAATCATCTAAGTATATATGGTAAATCCTAAACCATAGATTTAATCATTAAAATTTTAAAATTTAAATTCAAAATTTTTCATCCCCTACACATTTAATAATACATTATGAGCCAACTAAACTTGCTTAGTACTCAAAGGCATTCAATTGTCTTTATTTTATCATTTAATTACACTTGATCATTATTCACAAATCATTAAAAATTTTGAAAGTACTATGCTAGGAACACTTCAATAGGAGGACCTAAATTTAATCTAATTATGCATCACCATTTCCAAGTTTGAATAGTATTGTCCTCAATCATTCCCATAATCATGAACTTGATCTTATCATGAGGGCTAACCTATGAGAACATGACAATTGAGATCCAACACTCACCCCTAGGTGTTTTTAAATGCCACTACTTAATAACTTAAATCTTAATTTCTAATAGTTAATTTCTATGTGTCAAGTAACCCTCTCATTTAATTTCACAAAAAATCAATATTATGCATATGCCCTAAACTCTATTCTTTAAATTAATTTACATATTTCTTACCATTATTTTTCTAAAAAATATATTTAAAAACTATATTTTAAGTTTCAAAATAGATAATAACTTAAATCTTAATTTCTAATAGTTAATTGTTCAAAATCCTCATTTTTTCTCTAATAGAATAGACATCTATATTTTTTAAAGAGAGTTGATTTATTTACCATCCCTAATAATTTACATTTCATTAAAATACCCCATTTCTTCTTAAGTTGTTCAACTTCAATTCAAGAACCCTAGATGAAGCTAGATGAAGCTAGATTTTGAATTTAGAGTGTGTTTTTATTTTTATTTTTATTTTTATTTCATCTTTTTAATAGGACTGATTATTTGACCTATAATTAATTATCAAAATTCATATAAAAGATAGTTCTAAATTAGAATTCATATAGCAATATTTTACTCATTTCACAAAAAATGGAAATATTTTCTAATCTAATTATAATTTAACATTGAAACTAAAGTTTAACATATCATTTTATCCATACAATGCAAATGAAATTTAAAACATTTAAGCAATGCAAATGAATTTTCTTGAACTCGAATATTAGGGTTTTCAAAATCAAAATGATTTGTTCGATTTCAATTTAGAGTTTTAGCAAAAAAATTTGTTTCAATTCAATTCAGGGTTTCAATTTCTAAGCAATTAGGGTTTTTAATACAATTTTTTAGTTTCATTTCAAACTAGAGATTTGAAATTCTTTTTTTTTGCTTTGATTTGAATTTGAGATTTCAAAAATCTTGATTAGGGTTTCTAAATGCAATTTTTTTATTCATTTCAATTTCTAGGGTTTTGAAATGCAATTTTTTTTGTTTCATTTCAATTAGGGCTTTTAAATACTTTTTTTTTTGTTTCATCAAACAATTCAAGTTTCAAAAGTTAAATTTTGATTCTAAAATATAATTCAAGGTTTATTTTTTCATTTCTATTCAAAATCTTCACAATTTGATGTATTTTTTAATCTATTTGTACAATTTCTCATTTCTACAATAACACAAAATAAAATACTTAAAATGTAAAAAAAAGTTGAAATAAACATGCTAAAAACAATTAATTTATTAACAATTTCAATTTGGAATGAAAAATTACCAAAAATGGGGGAGAGTACGGTACCTGGGAGGTCTTCTGGGGTCACTGTCACTCTAAAATCGGGATCCCGTGTGCACTGGTAAAAATGAGGATTTCTTCATTTTTTTTAAATAAATACTGTTACGAAATAGGATCCCAATTTGTAAACAACAGGATCCTAATTTTTACAGATCGGGATCCCGTTCCCTCTCTATCGGTTTGGGACCCTCTCGCAAATGGGATCCCATTTTTTAAAAAGCAGGATCTCGTTTGTGATTTAGGGTTGGGATCCCAAACTGAAACAAGATCTCATTTTTGCTTAGTCGATTTCATTTTTTCGGCTAAGGCAAAAAATTCCATGTTTCGTGAACTTAACTTTGTGCATTTATCCAAGAGGGATCTCACTTTGGTGGAAAACAATGTCAACATTTATTCCTTGAATCATGGTTGTTATGTCATTTGTTTGCACACAAGAATTGATAGAAACTTGTTGCAATGCACTTTGAATCATGTTATGATAATGAGGGGAGGCTTGAATAAGGTCCCACAATGATATCTTAGTAGGAGCATTATTTAGTTGTTCAACAAGATTATACTCCTTTCCACTTTGTGGAGATAAATGAGGAGGAACTGGTAAGATGGGGTTAGGAAATGGGAGGGATGTTGGAGGTGTTTGTCTTGGTTGTAGATTGTTTCTATTGTTATATGTATAAGAAATGGTATTATGACTCGGCTACTGTGACACATTATTCTTAGGTGGTAAAGGAAAAGTTTAGGTATATTTTGAGTTGGAGGTTTATGTGAAGGTGGATAAAGAATTCGGGGATTCTTAGGGTGTCCCACAAGATATGTAGGAGGTCCAATAGTCAAGGTGGGTCTAATGGACAATTGCGCATTCATAACCTTAGTGGTCTCAGTTTGATGTATTTCTAGATAATAAAGGGCAATCTAGAATCACCTTTTTACCATCACCTAAGGAAGCCACATTACTATTGTTGTCATTTGATTGCACCATGATATCCTCCCTAGGAGGAGAGTTATTAGGAGAAATACAAACCAAATGTTTTTGACAATCAAGGATTGGTTCTTCCAGAATGACTTTATCGCAAGTAGGGGTTTGATCAATGGTTGAATTTTATGGCTCAATAAGGGTTTCCCTAAGATTCTCATGAATTTTATCAATCAAAGTATCTTCTTCACAACTAGGAGAGATACTAGAAGATGAACAAGTATGATTTTCATGATCATTTATGATTTCACTCCTTTGTCCCATAATTTCCTCCGAAATAGGATAAGTGGGGGAAGGATCATAAAGAGAGTTGTTATAGACCTTAAAGATTTTATCATCTAACACCAACATATCCTCGTCCTTTACAATCTCATCTTCCACTAAATCATTCTTACTAGTAAGAGGAGAATGCACAATAGGTAAGGTAATGTTTAGGAATTTGTCTATGATTTAATTCTCTTATGTTAAAATATCTTCCCAAAGGGACGAGGAGAAGGCCAAACAAGATCTTCATGATCTTCAATGGTTGTATCTTCTTTCGCCAAGATACCTCCTTCACTAAAAGAGTTGGTATTAGGACAAGAGAAATTATGATCATCATGGTTTTTTATGTTTATATTCTCTTCTATCACATCATCTACACAAATAGGAGAGACGGGAGGGAGTGTAGGTTTAAGTTAAGTGTTAACATTTTCACTCTCTTGCACTAAGAGACTCTCATAACTAGGGAATGCATTGAATGAATGAATAACATGCTTATTGACTAAATTTTTCTTTGCAAACTTGGAAAAGACAAAAACTAACATTTTTGAACAGTAATCTATGCAAACTTAAAATGTAATGTAAATTTCTAGAATGAAATGCAATTTTCTCATTTTAACAAGGTAATTTATTGATTACACAATACAATGATCTGAAAAAAAAATGTTGTAAATGCAAATTTAGAATTAAGCAATGCATGAAATGGACCAATTTAAGCTATATTTAGTAAAATGCATGTAACAAAAAATCTACCAACTGAATTAACTAACCAATGACAACAAATAGAAGTGTAAAAATAAGATTTCTAATGTTGTAAAAGGTAGTTTTAGGGGTGCACTGGAAGTGATTCGCCCAAGGTGGCGAATGAGTCCCAGTAGGGTTTTTTTTTTCAAAAAGTTTCAAAGATTCTTAAGTGATTTTTAACCTAAGTGAAAATGCAATTTTTAGATGATTTTCAATGATTTGAGATGCAAAAATGTAACCTATATGCACTTTCACTAATGCAAAAGTTTAGAAACCCTAGATGCCAATTAACTAATGCAAAGTCAATGCAAGCTAGGTCTAGGATGATGATGGACTCAAAATTAGAAAATATGGTGTTCTAAATGCAGGTTCACCAAAATGGAACCTCTGAAAAAATGGGTAGGGGAATTAAGTTCTATCACACCTAATTTCAAGCTATTCCACTCAAATTATCATTTATTTGATCCTAAAGGCCGATATAGAAGAAATTTAAACTTAAAACCAAATTTTCTTTCTTGAAACCTTAAAAATAGGCCAAATGGGACTCATTCATCATCCTAGGTGAATCAGACCCACTTGGATGGGACTCATTCGCCCAAAGTGGCAAATGGGTCCCATAAGGCCTATTTTGAGTGCTAAAGTATCGAGGAGTGTGTAAATTAAGTTTATTTGTTGATCTTGTTAGGTTTTTGATTATAATATTCCTTGGTATGCATAATATAGGGTCTTAGGGGCCTATCAATGAGGATATTAAGGTCAAAAATTTAAGAGGGCCCAAAATCCAATGTGAAAGTGTAAATAAACACACTTTACAAAACTAAATTAAGGAAAAAATGGGTCTATTTAGCTTAGAAGGGCCCTAAATCCAATGTGAATTTCTAGAACACATTACAACACTAGATTAGGTCCACTTAATTTACAAGCCTCCTAATTTTAATGTGAATGTGTAAATAAATACACTTTACAACATTAAATTAAGGAAAAGTTTATCTAGCTTAAAAAGGGCCCAAGACCTAATGTAAATGTGTAAAACACCTCACAACACTAGATTAAGATGATATCAAGTCTAATTTATCATTAGTTACTCCCAAATTAAACAAGGAAAAGATATACTTTTTTCTGCTATCACAAGGGATAACCCTAAGAAGGAGGCTTTGGAGGAGTTGCTTGTTATCACTTCATACTAACAATTTCATTCAAGAAATTCCTCAACAGATTCTTTATATCATTCATCCTTGTGGATAGCAAGGAAGATCCCAAAGTACTTGCTTGTGTATTAGGATACACATTCATTGATGGCAAAGGTGTAGAAGATGTACTAGGAGCAATGTCTTCTTGATTTTGAGAAAATATATTTGTAAACATTGGCATCAATGGCCTAAGTTGGAGCTTCCTAAAATCTATCAGGTTCTTTTCTACACTCACCACTAGGTCATATGCATCTGGCAGAGTCTCACCTTTGAGTAATTGTATCATATATGCAATGTCTGAATTCAAGGCCTTCAAGTAGAACATGAACACCATGGATTCTGGAGGTCTGGCTATTATAGGATTCCTATGCTAGGTCTTAGGAAACCTAGTGTTGAAGTCTGTAACCACCTCTTAAGGTGCTCTCTTGATTGTTATTAGTTGTTGTAGTAAAGATGAGCGGTCCCCCTTTTTTGAGAAACATTCAAAGAGTTTGTTTTTTATTTCATCCCAGTTATTAATTTGGAATTAGAAGTTAGAGATAAATACCAATCTTGGGCCTTGCCCTTGAAAGATGCAACCAATAATCTAAGGGCCACATTTTTCTCTGTGATATTATGAATTATGAAAACATCAACAACATCCTGGAGATCTTCTAATAGTGTCTTCGAGTCCTTCTAGTTGAATTTTGGAACTGCCTTTAGAGAATTGGTGGGGATGGTGGGCCATACATTGGGGGGAGTAGGAGGGATGAGTGGACTACCATTGTTTCAAGACACAAAAATTATTGGTGCTTGATGGTCCATAGAGAATAAAATTTTGTGTGTCAAAAAAATAGGTATTCTAATTTAAAATGATCTGTCGAATGGTGGAGTGGATAGATCTGTAGATGTAGGACTTGTGCTCCTAATTCTAGTTCTCCTAATAGGTGATAGAGAACTTGTAGCTCTTATTCTCGTAGGAGAAAAATATGGTAACTTAGAGTATCAAAAATTACCATGGAGGATGCTTTGGTTTGGATCCTAGGCATGAATGCACAAGCTCAACCTATAGGGTCACCACGAATCTTATTTGAGTGTCTCTTTAAGGCAAAAATTAGGTATAAGAGTAGAAATTCATAGTCCCATTAGGCATGTCAAAAAAGGACTGTTGATCATGAAATCCCACACTTCTCAGAATATCCTTCTAGGAAATTCAGTGGATGGGGGATACATTACACTCCACTAAATAACCTCTAAGATTTTAGAAGTTGTCTCTTCATTTTTGGTTTAGGGAAAAAGGAAGAAGGAATGCAAAAAATGAACAATCTAAGGTGATATGCCAAAATATTTTACAACATTTCAAATCTTCCTACTTGAGCATCAAATCTGAAATCATGAACACATAGTACTACAAATCCTTCGTTGTTGAGAAGATAATGAACTACCAATGACTATCCAAGCATAGAGAAAATATTCAGATATTCTTGTGGGAAGCACCCACTAAGGTTCAACAAAGGATGATACAACCAAAGAAGAATAATTACTAATGCTTCAAATCCTTTATAGAAATTCTTTCACTTAATAACATAGTGTAAAACTCAACACAAATTTTTGCAAAAAATGAAAGAGTGTAAACATGATTCAATTGACTGTAGATTTATGACAAAGCTCAAAAAATTTGAAAACCAAAAAGAATGATCAATTATCAAGATCATGTCCAAACATAGATGACAAAGAACACTGATTTAACAAAAGAAAGAGTAATTTTCATATAAAGGCCAAATAGGCACAATCTAATACGCTTTCTCTTTCTATTTCTTTTAATTTAAGATCAATACAAAATACTAAGGTCGAGTATTTTTGAACTAGACACTATCTCAAAATTAATCTCCAAATACTATTTTACAAGGAGACAACTCTGTAATGGATTCTCCACCTACAATTTTTATAACTACTGGGTGAGGCTCGAAAATTCCCTTTTATAGGAAAAGAGAAGAAAACAAGCATAAATCTCTCTCCACTTCTTAATCATAAAAAATAAAACCCCAAATGGTAGCATTAAACCATCACCCCAAAAACTCTCATTCAAAGATTAGATTATGTCAGGTGAGCCCATAGGATAATAAAGTTTGAGTTGCTAAGCACTGATTCAAATAAAACTCAAAAATTTCAATCATGTTCTTCCCAAAAAAAAATTGTGCAAAGCCTGTTGAGTTGGACCTTGGCTACCATCGAAAAGATCTCTTATGTCAGGAACAGTGCAATGTCATACTTAGTAAAGAAACTCCGTCTGACATATAAATATTGGGCAAGTAGTATCTGACGCTCTTTAATATCCTCCTACTGACGAAAAGCTTCAAACTATAAGCTCTGATGCTACATACTATCTTTATTGGGAAAAATCCTATTCGGGACACATGGCACACAGGCAGGCATTTCTGAGGTCTCTTTAGTGTTACTTGCAAGAAAACCTATGGTGTAGACATGTGTCATTCTCCATGCTTAGGAAGAAAAATTCCAATAAAAGACCATGCAACCACTACATGGATCCATCGCCCATATTTATATGGAGAAGGGGCAGCAACCACTTGAAAGTGTCCTTGTGAGACACATGACATAGCTCAACATGCGAAAAAAAAAGGAGAAAGAAACAAGGCCTATGGGGTTGCAAAGTTGATGAAAGAACAAAAACTGAAGCACATGAAAACACTCCCAACTACTTGTAGAGAAAATCTCTACATTAACCTCTACAAACAAATTATAATGATAAAGAAGCTAACCAAAAAATCCTTATCATTGTTAAGTGAGACACAAATTTGATGTATGAGACTCTTAACTGGTGGATGCATACAATGAGAGTCATTTACCATTTACTTATATATTTGATTATAAAGTGTACATACGTCAAGTCCCTCTTTTTGAGTCAAACATGTATCTCTTGTATGATATACAAACTCATTATCATTTCAACTAGTTAGGAATAATATATATATATATGCAATCATTACATAAAATATCATTACCAACTCCTCTTTTTGGCCTTGTGAAAGCCAAACTTAAAGATAAATTTATAGTTTATCCCAAATTCTTATATTGTAGATCCAATCCCCAACCCATTCCTTACCTTCAATATTTAAGAATTTTTTTATTAATATAATTACTCTCTCTCTCTATATATATATATACATAAAACTCTAAATATTAAATACCCCATTATGCACTCACATGTTATGATATTTCTTATTTAGTGAGACCCCTAGGAGTGATAATTACTATAGAGACTCATCACCATATCTAGATGGATTATGATCACATTGCATGGAAACTTTTATTATGTGGTCTTATTACATGGACCCTCATTGCACTACCACACATCACATAGAGTATTTCATATCAATTTATTAATATATAATTTTTTCAAAATTTAGTAATTTCCTATTGTTACTATTTCTTAAATAATTTAAAAATTCCTATTTTTAGCCAATAGGCTATATATTGTAGGAAGTTTCATCTGAAACCTGTCTCACACCAGTAACCCGCTCTGTGAAACAATTTCAACTAGCCATCGCATAATTTTCTCATTTGTTCCTCATTTTCTTGCATTTAATTTGCAGATCTTCTAAATCAAACTTTTGACTGGCATTTAATATGCAGATCCAAATGGAATCGAGTTTCCATCTTGTGTGAGCCCTAAATCCTTGATATTTTCATCCTCTTCATCTATTGATTGAATTGACAATTGTAGGGAGATTGTTCAGTGGGGTGCTGCAACGAGCTCAAATTGGGCTACACTGCATATGGCTATGCACGCTCCAAACGTGTGGGAGCCTGCATTGTCACCTTCACTATTGGTAGTCTCTTAGTGATCAACACCATTACATGGGCTTACAACAAGAATCTTCCGGTCATATGCATCGTTGGCGGCCCCAACCCCAGTGACTATGGCACCAAATGTATTCTTCATCATACCATTGGCCTTTCAGAATCACTGCTTTCATACTGTAACATGCACTCAGGTACCCTCTTGCTCTTGCAATCATTTTCCTTTGCTTTTTCCTGTTTTGGATTTTTCTTTCCCAAAACTAAACTCTATTCTTTTTTGTGTGTTTTTAGGTGATTGTGAATAATTTGGATGATGACAACGCGTTTATTGACCATGCAATATCTACAATGCTTATCGAGAGAAAGCTTGTGCATATCAGCATCAGCTATAATCTCCCTACGATTTCGAACCACATGTGCAGTCATGTGCTTATTCCATTTTGTCTCATGTCTAGGTGGGTTTTCTTCTAGTTTTTTTTTTAAGTTTCTAGTTTTAACTTTAAAATTTCCAACTTACTATTTATATTTTCAAGTATTAAATTTGTGGGTCCTTCATGTTGTGAGTCTTCACTGATGGTTTCTGAATGAACAGGTTTCTCATAGGATGATCAAGGTTTACTCATCTTTGGGCTTCTCCTTTTTGTGTATATTGAAGATTTTAAAGTCTGCAAGTGAAGTTTGGACCCTTACAATTGTGAAAAAACTTTTTGAACCCCTCTGGTAAAAATCAAGCCAACAAACCCCAAACCCCTAAACATAAAATTCAATTAACAGTTTAGAATGTCCCTACTTAAAATAAATAAATAAGTATCTAATACTAGGTATTACAATTATATCATATATGAAACCACAAACCAATGTATTCATTTAATAGATAGTAACATAATTGTTTTAGAATGAAAAAATCGCAACAAAAAATATCCAACCATGCACAAATTCCATAAAAATCTCATTGAAACTTTGGCAAGTGAATTACCTCAAGAATCTAAAGAAATTGTGTTGTGTTGTCAACAATGCTGGTGAGAATAAGTGGTCAGAGTTGTAGGGAAAAAAGAAACCCTACTAAAACAAAACAAAATTAAAATGAGACAAACCAAAACCATCTCCCTACAACTTCTCCTTCAATCTATGCACAATAAATGAAAAGTAGATATAAAAATATCAGGGTTTTAGATCAACTAGATTCTTGAGCTCTAGACAAGACTTTTTGCAAGTTAAAATTTGTTTTAGGGCGTTAGGCAAGGAATGCTTCAAGTCCATGAAAGTTGTCTTCTTTTCCGTTGTGAGACAAATTTCCTATGAAAGCTTGGGGTATGGCTCATGTATGACAGACAAGTTTCATTATTATTCATATTTTCCAAACTGTTTAATTTTCTTCGCTCTCACTTTTTTCTTTTTCTTCAAATTTTGATAATGAAAATCCACAAATTCATCCAAGAAAATTCCAACATACCAAGTTAAAATCTACCAAATAATTTTTTTATAGAAAAGAAAATGCAAAACACCTATTTTTAAAACTGAATTAAAATAAAACCATTTTTTTTTCACTTTCACAAGTTTTAAACATAAATTTGTATGTCTAGGTGAAAACATTTTACCAAGTATCCTTTCTATCCACCAAAGAAGCTCTGATGCTCAAACAAAATGTGCCCACGAGTTGTTGTCGCTCACTCTGCACATGTGTTTAGTCTAATTCTTTATTTGAAGGAAAAATATTATTAAAACCCACAAAAGTAGAAATCTTTACAAGATGAGATGATCCAGAAACAGTCACCATGAGTGTTGGACAAAAATCACTATCCTCCACCTACTACTTGAATCCACAAATACATAAACCCAACTCTAAATGTAACAAAAGCCCACATGTTAATCTAATTTTCCAGCTCATGGCATCCATGTGCACTTGTGCACAAGAAAGTAGCATTTAGACTTCACCAACTCTTCTATCAGCCTTGGATTTCCACAAATTTCGATCCTCTAGTATTGTAATATTTTAAAAATAGTAAATTTCCTATGGATTTCCATTTTAATATTTTGTGTCATATTAATGCAAAGACATTTTAATATTGCTCGTACATAGCAATAAATGTGTATATTCCCAAAGAAGCTATATGAAGTAGTGAAAGGCTTTAAGAAGCTTAAAAAAGGAAAATACTAAAATAGAGAGTGGGGAAGTTGTTAGTTGGAGTATAACAAAGGTTGGGAGGAGCTAACAACTACATAATGACGAGAGGGTGCCCAAAGAAAATACTTAAAAAGGAGCGTAATATATCAATCTACTCCAAGTAACCCGAAATAAATTATTGATGTATAACAAAAACAGACACATACTTTTAGATTATTAACCAAACTAAATCAATACTATGTCGAGAATGAATAACTACAAGTAAAAGAACAAAGGAGAAAGAAACAACATCCCTAGGTGTACTATGATTTGATGGTGATTAGATGGGCACTAAGGATCTTTAGGATATATTATTATATGGTTAATTATCATTTATGTCTTTCACGTTATATAGAGAATCTATAATTGCTTTATAAAACTATCATGGTTCAAATAATTTAGATTGTTATCAAGTTTTTATTAGTGAGTTTGAGAACTTTATAGAGGAATTTCACCATTCTGTGCATAAAATTTATTTGTTTTGTTTTCCTTACAATCTTCATATAATGCAAATTACTATTTGTATATTTACACAGAAAATTATCACATGCAGGTGGATGTTCTACATTTGTATGCTTCTGTAGCAACTATTGTGATCATCCGATCGATATATTAATTTCCAACCACCAACTACTTTCACTTTTAATACAACTTTAACCTTTTTTGATTAACCCAGATTTGCATTTATCATGCAAGTTCGCTAACTTTTTCTTTGACTATGTATGGAAAAAAGGGACGGAAAAAGTTTGTATTGGATCATCCATACTAGCATATGGAATCATCAAATACAAGTCATCATAGTTGTAATAGTTGCAAATCTTTCATTCAATTTTCAATTCCCAAATATGTAATACAAACATCTTGTAAATTTGGCTAATCACAATTAAACTTAGTTTCCAATCTCTAAATGTGTATTACATACATTTTTTATATAATTCAAATAAGATTGTATATATTTTCTATACAACACTTCTTTTCCATGTTTATTTCTATATATTTTTCTATGGGCATAACCCTTGCACCCCTAATACAAATACTAGATATCAAATTTTTATTTAAAAAACGTGATGGTGCAGATGAATTTGAAAAATTGAAGGGGAACATATAGAGAAGAGCACAGACCAAGCAAAAATCACATAAAATAAAAAATGAGAAATGATTATAGAGTATGCGGGGAAGAATATGAAGAGTTGGCTAGGAATTAAAACAAAAGTTCAGGCAGGTTGGAAGGCAGAGTGTCGCTGAGATGAAGGAAATTCATGTGTTTTGGAACAAAGGGAGCAATCCAAATAAATATATAGTTGCAAAAGGAGACTCTAAAAGGCGGCGCCATATAGTGATGCATATGCTAATGCAAAGAAAAGAGGGGGGAGCGAAATGTAAACGAGGACAATAAAAAAAAATGTATGTAAATCAGTGAGAAAAGGAGAGATGAGGCCGCACCTCATGAACAGGAGGAATTAATTGTGCAAGAAACAGGTATGGAGAGTACATTGTGAAGGACATACTTATACAATCATATCTTGTAGGGTTTATTACTTTACATTGATTCCTTTTTGTATTCTTTGATGTGTAGGTATTTAATTTACATGCATTCTTATTAGTGCTATTGATTCCATACATATCTTAGAGCATTTTGGTGGCATCTACAAGATTGAATCTAAAAAAAAATCTAAAATTTCATTTTTTTTATATTTTTAACATCTTTGTAGATTTTGTTTTGGGCAACATTTTTTTTGAAAATATTGTATTTTTTTTTGTCTTTTGGAGATCTTTCAAATGCATCAAAGAAGTTCAATTTTTTTTTAGCAAACTAGAAATTAGGACCTTACCAAGTTGATGTATTAAAATAAATATATTTTATATTATATCCTTGTCTAGCTATATATCTAAACTTTCAATGAGGAATTAGGAGGTGACTCTTTAGTTTCTAAGGAAAACTATAGTTTATAAGTCTTAATAAGTTTTGGTTCATTTAGTTGCAAAATGCATATATTGCTAGTTTCTAAATTAATGAGACAAAATTGTAGGCATGCATCTCTTCCATCGAGTTTACCAATTTGTATGAACTATCTATTTTGACTAAAAGGTATTTTATAATTTACATATTGTTTGTAGCATAATTTACAATATGACCAATTCCTCACAAGGTATTATCCTTTGAAAACGAATTCAGATGAACAACATAGTTTTAGATGCATGGTTATTTTATGATTCTCACATGCCTCAAAATGGGGGCAAAACATAATGGTGAAATTTGCATACCATGTACCATTTCCTATTTAATTTTGTGCTTATTCTAAGGAGAGTGGACCTTCATACATAGACTTGAAATGACATGAAATTTGTAAAGTCAAATCCCTGGCCCTATGCCACCTACACATATTCTTGTGCATTTATCTCCCATCTCATTCTTATGATTTACACATTCTTATACACCTACCCTTTATCTCACCCCTATGTTTATACATTCTCCCCATCTATGTCCCAATAACATCTAAATATGCACATAATTTTAATTTCAAGGTTAAAAATTCAAATTTGAACATTTCTCTCCAAGGATCAACTAAGTATGATTTTGTGTGATTTATTTTATGCCCTTATATCTAAATGCTTCGGATACATTCATTTAATCATACATAATTTGAGAGCATTATTCAATTATCATTCACTTTATACACTTCAACTGATGCACAAAAAGGAATCTAGTTTTGCACAAACATCCTAGGAGCATGTACATGATTGAAGATTGTTGCTTTTGATTATTTGTACAAAATTATGTGGGTTGACCTAGGAGAACATGTCCTTTCATCACATATCAACAACCCTCAATAATTATTTATAAACACTAATAGCCCACAAATAGCAAAATATGTAGAATTCAAAGAGAATCAAGTGAAGTAAAGAAAGTTTGTTCTAACAATTTAGTCACTTTGGGAGTGTGTTGTAGGTGTGCAAAAGGCTCCAAAACTTGTATGGAAGCTAGTTGTAAGCATGAGCAAACTCTGCAACATTTGACATAGTGGGAACATAAAGATTTATTGCTCTCTAGGCTAGAATTTTTTCACTAGGAAGTGGATTTTCTCAAGGTCAACTCTTGTGAGTTTTTGTTTGTGTTTGATTGTCATGTTTATTTTCACATTTTTATTTGGGAAGGCCTATGTTTACATGATTTTGTATACTTCATTGTTGTTAAGACATCCATTGTTGAAGGTTTAAGTGCAAGTTAGTATAATGTTGAGATATGTACATCAAGAATAACTATTTGTTAAGGGTAGAGTATGGTATAAATGCTTTGTTCAAAAAATAGGTGGTATCAGAGAAAGTTAATGTGACATGAACTTGTGATTTTGTGACCTTTTTGGTCAATGCTTAAGACCATATCAAGTGGGAAAGGAAGTTCAATGCATTTTTTATCTAATGTTGAGTCAAGTGAGTTGCTAAGAATGATGAAGACAACAAGAATGGAGATGCATAATAAATAATGAAGATTTGAGAGGTAGAAAGAAGATGTGGCCAAAATATCCATGGTTAAAGGAAATATTGGAAAGCATGATGCTTGCCTTGATAGTCAGGATGGACATTCCTAGAGTGCAACAAGAAGAAGGTAAATTTAAGAAAGCGGGTAGTGTGTGGAGAGAATTCAAAATCTAAGGGGTTCTTCAAATTTGAAGCCAAGTTAGATATTCAACCATATGATGGAGAGATAATTGCAAATAAAATTAGACTAATGGGTGTCCCAAATGACTATCTCCATAATTAAAAAGTTCTTTGGCAAGGCCAAAAATTGTCAAGCATGCTCATATATGGTATGAGAGCTAATAAGTTTGTAATTCACATAATTAGTTTGCAAGTACATGACAAATTCACAATCAATAAATTATCCCTCATCCTTAGACACATTCCTACACAATGTAAACATGATATTTTGATCCAAGTGGATACTTTCAACCAAAATTTGAAATGTTCCATATGCTCTAGAAATCATCACCATGTTGAAGTGCCTAGAAAAATGAACCCAACACAACTTGAATAGAGGAAAAAGGAGTTTGTACTGTCGAATATCCAAGATACTGAGAGGGGAGGTGAATCAATATCTTCCTAAACTTATTGAACAAATACCATCCAATTAATCCAATGCATAAGATAATCAAGAAAAATAGAAGCATTAACTGAACATGAAGCACATAGCACAATTAAACAAATATTTTTACGTGGAAAACCTAGAATAGGAAAAGTTGTTGTGCATGTTTTGCACACACGCCCTGCCGTAGGCAGGGACCCTCCTTTTTTTGCTCCCAACGGGCTGCTTTGCTCCCGTCTCATTTTGCATGCCCCTTTTTTTGGTGTCCTATTTGGTCAACGTGCCCTTCAAAGTCTCATTTTTGGCTAACCATATTTTGCCCCCTAAAATAAAAAATGCCTAAGTCTTGGGTTTTTCGGGCTTCGCCTTCCCGCTCGCTTGGTTCTTCTTTTTCCTTCATTTTTGACTTTGGAGATAGGTTTCCTATGGATTTGGGATTTTTTTGGTGCCCAAGTGGACTGCCAAGGTTTCATTAAGTTTCAAAAAGTTTGGAAATTTTCAAAACAACATTTCTACAGCAACATTCCTGCAACAACATTTCCAGAACGACATTCCGACCTCTTGTCTTCGGAACATCCAAGCGCTGCTTTGATTTGAAAAAAGACTTTGACCTAGATGGTAAAATTGGATCTTATCATCCCTGGACCTTTCAAATTCAAAATTTTCAGCCAGGAGATACCATCCGAAGTTCCATGCTCTGTTCGCCATTTTCAAAACAACATTTCCAGAATGACATTCTAGCCTCTTGTCTTCGGAACGTCCAAGCACTCCTCTGATTTGGAAACGGACTTCAACCCAGATGGTAAAATTGGATCTTATCCTCTTTGGACCTTTCAAATTCCAAATTTTCAGCCAGGAGATACCATCCGGAGTTCCATGCTCTATTCGCCGTTTTCAAAACAACATTTCCAGAACGACATTTAGGCCTCACGTTTCCGGAACGTCCAAGCACTCCTCTAATTTGAAAATAGACTTGAACCTAGATGGTAAAATTGGCAGCTAGGAGATACCATCTGGAGTTTCGTGCTCTATTCGCCGTTTTCAAAACAACATTTCCAAAACGGCATTCCGGCCTCACGTTCCCGAAATGTCCAAGCGCTCCTCCTATTTGAAAATGGACTTCAAACCAAATAATTAAATTTGATCTTATCCTTCTCAAAACTTTCAAATTTCAAATTTGCAGTCAGGAGATACCATCTAGAGTTCCATGCTCTGTTCGTCGTTTTCAAAACAACATTTCCAGAACGACATTTTGGCTATTTGTCTTCGGAACGTCCAAGTGCTCCTCTGATTTGAAAACGGACTTCGACCCAAATGGTAAAATTGGATCTTCTCCTCCCTGGACCTTTCAAATTCCAAATTTTCAGTAGGGAGATACCATCCAGAGTTCCATGCTTTGTTCGTCATTTTAAAAACAACATTTCCATAACGGCATTTCAGCCTCACGTTTTTGGAATGTCCAAGCGCTCCTCTGTTTGAAAACGGACTTCAATCCAAACGATAAAATTAAATCTTATCCTCCCTGAACCTTTCAAATTCCAAATTTTCAGCCAAGAGATACCATCCAGAGTTCCATGCTCTGTTCATTGTTTTCAAAATAGCATTTCGAGAACGGCATTCCGGCCTCACGTTTTCGGAACATCCAAGCGCTCCTCCAATTTGAAAATGGACTTCGACCCATATGGTAAAATTGGATCTTATCCTCTGTAGACCTTTCAAATTCCAAATTTGCAGTTGGGATATACCATCCAGAGTTCCATGCTCTGTTCATCATTTTCAAAACAACATTTCCAAAATGACATTTTGGCCTCACATTTCTGGAACGTCCAAGCACTCCTCCGATTTGAAAATAGACTTCGACCCAGATGGTAAAATTGTATCTTATCTTCCCTAGACCTTTCAAATTCCAAATTTTTAGTCAGAGTTCCATTCTTTGTTCACCATTTTCAAAACAACATTTCTAGAATGACATTTCGGCCTCTTGTTTCCAGAATGTGCAAGCGCTCCTCCGATTTGAAAATGGACTTCGACTCAGATGCTAAAATTGGATCTTATCCTCCCCAAACCTTTCAAATTCCAAATTTGTAGTTGGTAGATACCATCTGGAGTTCCATGCTTTGTTCACCATTTCCAAAACAACATTCTGGCCTCTCGGTCCTGGAACATTCAAACGCTCTCTAGTAAACTTCTAGTGGAAATTCAAACTAAATATTATGATCTTTTGATGATGCATGAATGGATCTAGCAAGGATTTTCCAAGATTTGATTAACATTTTCCTTGATTTGTGTATGAAATCACTTACAACACTTGATGCATGCAGGTTTCAAGAAGCCTACCGTAGGTCCGTCGGGAGACCCATTGAGAAAGCTGAACAAGGAAAAGCATGTGGCTCCTATCACCATTAATTTTATGCCCACCTCTCCTCGTGATGCACATCAATAGAGCTGACATCAGAAGAAGGCCTATGCCAGGGAAGTCAATGACAAAATGCAAGGGGGGGTTGTCTTACTTCTCACCAATTGATGATGATCTTTGGGGGCTGTCCACCCGAATTAGGGGCAACCAATCCATTGATTCCAATCATCGACAAACCCTTTTGATCCAATGAAGAATGTTGCAAGTCCATTGGGAAGAAGGCAAATTTCAGGCAGTTTCAGCTATAGTAAAAGGGAAATCAGCTAGAAGACAAAACTGCTATAGTGACTGGCCACTACAAGACAGAATAGGGAAAAGATAATAGATGTATTTTAAATTTTTGAATATTGTGGGGTAGGTGAAACTCTAATGTAATTGAATCTGGTCCACACAATGTAAATCAATCCTAGCCATTCATTTGGGCTTTGGAAAACTATAAATAGGGATCTCCCCCTCATTTGTAAAAAGGTTGGAGAGCTATTGTAAAAACATTCTACATCAATAGAAAGCAACATTCCATGATCTATGGGTGTTACTTTTGAGTTTGCTCATTATGTGTGCATGGTTCTACCTTCCAAGTTAGTTTTAGTTGTAGTTTCTTGAATGGAAGTGATGATGGTGTTTGCTGTTATAGTATTTGATGAGCTTTCAACCCATACTTTTGGCACTTGTTGATGACAAGCTGCTGTGCAAAGTTAGCCTGGGCTTCTTTATTTGATTGTTGCAACTTAGTTCACTTGCATGTTCATGATGTGTGTATGCAAACTGAAAATTTGCAGTCCTTAGAAGATTTCACTGGTTTTGTGTAGCTGTAGGATCCTCTTGGCCAAGAAAAACCCATTTTAGGGAGTTTGTCTACTGTAGCAGCCTCCATGATCACTGTTCATTCGTAGTTTTAGGTCTAGGAACCTTCTCTCTTCCCTGCCCTTTTTCCTTTTTTTAATAAGTAACCTTAGGCAAGGTTCATTGCACATTGTAAAGTTAAATCTGATGATGAAATGGAGCTCAAGACTATTGTTTGAACCTATAGAAAACACACAACAACTCTCTCATCTTAAGAACTGCATTTGCAGATCCAACTTTCCTGCTTTGTAACTCATCCCTAAGTTCACCTTGTGATTCTAGAAAATCACATGAAACAACTGAGATATTCCAAGCACTATCAAGACCTGACATCTAAGAGACCTTGGGATAGTGTTCTGCAATTTGGTTATGGAAGATTGTATTTCAAGAGAAGTGATGCACCTATGCATTACCTGTGTTGAGAAGTGCATAAAAACACCATCAATAGAATTGGCACTAGAAGGAGGGCATGACATGTTATGGCTACAAAGCTAAAAGTTTGAAATTGATAAGAGCACTTTCAAAGAAGAAATCTAAGATAGAGAGATCTTTTTTAATGTTGAAACTTGAAATCAAAAAAAATTGAAGACAAAAAGAGGTCGAGTCAAAATGGAGCAGCATGTGCAAATCAGCATCGTTCAGCTACATGCAGATTTAAATAGGAGATTGAGAAGGTCATTGCAGCAATTCACGTTGGTGGATAGATGTCGGATCCATGACACCCACAGACATAATGAATTAGAGTGTTTAACCTTCTTGAACATAATTGAAAGAGTCTTGCAAGGATAAATTCCCTTTTGGGAAATATACCAGCCCTTGGCTCTCAAAGATCCAGAAGAGGAAATGGCTAATATGGCAGCCAAGGCATTTGAAGAGATGATCCAAGAATTTTTGGGCAGCAAAGACAGACCAAGATTGGAGGTGTTGATGCCTACTTGGTGCAGGTTTCACAATGCACCACATTCAGAATTTACTTGTCCATCACGTGCAAACATTATCACTCAAACACGATGTTGTTTGAACGATTTGGAGCAGCCAAATTTTGATAAGGACGAGTCACTCCATGAGCAAAATAATCTATCAGCATCTGGAGGATAACACCTTCAAGATAAACCAGGAAATCCGCCACAAACTAGTGTTGGGACAACAAACACTAAAGCTGAAAATCAAGGAGAAGTTGATTTTCTAGGGACAACAAAAAACTTTGGTGAAGGTTCACTAAGGATGGAGTTAAAAATCCTCTCCTTCACCAGAAAAGAGAAATCCTCTAATCTAGAAGAGGATCCATTGGCAATTGAGGATGAATCAATGAGGTTTGCAGCAGTGTATGTTGGGGCAACCAATGAAAATGTTGAAAATCAGCAAGAGGAAGAAGTTGATAGTCTTAGGACAGCAAAAAATGATGATGAAGGCATAACTGAAATTGGACTGGAAGACCTCTCTTTTGTCAATGATAGTGACCAAGCATCTGAAAATGCAGATTTGGAGGAGTGGGAACAATTACAAGTCACAACTGTTCATTACCAAATTTTCATTCCAAGTGATGATGAGGACCTAGTAGCGGAAAGATATGACCAACTCATCTCTAGATTAGAAAAGGATTGGTCAAAGCTAAAATACCAGGTGGATTTGGAGGTATTTCTTCTACCAAATTGGTGTAGGCTCCATGATTCATCCCACTCGGAGTTCACATGCAGACTGTGCCAAGAAGCCATCAAGCAAGTCAAAGAACAATCGAGGTAGCCGAGTACACCACATCCTCTACTTGCTGCCCAGATGGAACATGAAGATCAAGAGCCCGAGCCAAGTAATGACTTAGCTAGGGGCAGTCCTTAAGAGGATGTTGGGACAACAATAGAAGAAGGACACCAATATAGTCTTGATCTTTCAAGTGATGTAGTAGATCAAATAGGAATGTTGTCCACCAGTCATCAAGAATTTCTTCCTCTTCAAGAGAATTTTTGCACCATGGATGATGGGCTTCATGGCGAGTCCTTGGAGGGAGATTGCATGGTGGATTTTGGTCCCCTTGATGAGGTGCCATCGATTGATGAATTCTTTCCATTGGGAGCTATGTTGTGGAGGTATGCTCATGCTGAGGAAGAGCACATCCCAAAAGACGGTAGCGATGGAGACATACTCCTTGAGCCTCTGAATGGTGATGCACTAGAGTTTTCGGATTGGGAGAGGGGTTCCTTCTCCATTTACAGCGATAGTGAACAAGGGGAAATGAATGAACATCATGATGAGATGCATGAACAACAAAGTGAAGAAGATAAAGGTGGGGGTGCTGAGATAGCTGCCAACAGAGATGAAGCACCTGGTCAACTACAAGATGCAACTTGGAGTCCTTCCGCCATGATCATTGTTGATCCTCCTTCATATTCAGATGGCTGAAATAGGGCAGATTCGTACATGTCATCATCCCATGATATTGAGAATCATGAAGATAAGTTTGACACTTGGGAAAGGAAATGGGACAACGTGCTACCTTTTCAAGACAATAATCAAGTGGATCCCAAGTTTGTGGATGATCAATGTGGAGAAGTACTTCTTTTTGAAGAACTGCCAAGGGGGATTGTTGATCCCACTCAAGACGTGGAAGAAGTGTTTTTTGCCCCGTTCTCCCTGCCTTATTCGGACTTGATTCCTGAAATGCTACACCCTCCATGATGCCCGCCCGAAGTTGCTGATGCAAGGACTAACAATGTGGTGCTTGCTCTTGATTTTCAAATGTTGCCACCTCCATGTGATGAAATCCAGGTTTTCTTCCTTGCTCTTGTTAATTTTCATAGCTGCACTTATCATTTTCATTATGAGAATGAGGAAAAATGGACATGTTTATGGATTAATCATGGGTTTAATGAGCCTCCTCAATTGCTGATTTTCCCTGACCGGGTGACTGAATTTGAATGTTGCAATATTGAATTTATTTTCTCTGAACATAAGGATAAATCTGCATGGTTGAGAACTATAACGATTGCCCGTTTGCTTGTGCACGAATTGCTAAATCCAATGAGGATGAGTGTCATCTTGCCTTACCCAAACATAGTTCTTTGTAAATATATTTGTAAATAGATTGTTTTGAGTAGTGTAGGTTTCCTATAAATACTCTGCTTTCCTGCTTTCCTTAGGTTAGTTGGTTTGTTATCAGTTGCTTGCTTTAGAGTAGTTTCTTCATTGTTTTCTTTCACTATCCTGCTTTGGTTGGTTTTTGCATTTTCTTTTCATTTTCTTTTGTTTTCTTCTATTTGCATTTGCTTTGTTGCTGCTTTGCTCAGGGTCCCTCTACTTTTGGATAGGCGCATATGTGCACACAACAACTATTCTTATTGCCTGGGGTTGTTCTATGTATTTCTTTGTTAAACACTAATCAAGTTTTCAGAATGGATGGTGAGGATCTTCTGTTAGTATCAAGCGATCTAGATGTTTGATTCAAAGTGGATAAGTCGTTGGTTGGTTTGATTCTAAAGTATTCTAGTATCTTATATCTCTCACATATTTTGAGGATCTGATGGTCACTGTAGGTCCTTTGTGAAGTCTAGTTAAGTGAAAAATCTAAAATTTTGCTCTAGCACCACTGTGATTCTCAGCCCTGAGCGTGAGCTTCATTGCTTGCGGGTTGAAATAAAAGAATTGAAAAGAGAAAATAAATAAAAGAAAGAAAGAAAAATATTGAAAATCAAAAGAAAAGATATTCGGATTTTTAGGGGTATACGAATAACTCTACCGGGGCTATGGACGCCCGATTGGCAGTAGAGCAATTTTCGGAGAATCATAGCAACAACCTCATCGGGGCTATGGATGCCTAACTAGTAGGGAGGCAATGTCCCGGATGCTTTTGGAGTTAGAATAAACTATGTATCTTAACTTGATGGAGCTTACCTTCTTGCAACAACTGAAGGATGGGAATTGATGCAATTGCACACACTTGGATTTTTAGTATACTGAAGGTTGGGTTAACTAGTGGTTTTGATCCTTGGTTGAGCGTCTAGATTATTTTCCCTAGCGTGAAGGTCAGAACCAGAGATTCTAGGTTCATGATTCCAGTTGGTCATCAAAATGCTTTAGAGCATTTCCCTAGCGAGTCGCCATTTGTTGTGCATGTTTTGCACACATGCCCCGCTGTAGGCAGGGACCCTCTTTTTTTCGCTCCCGATGGGTTGCTTTGCTCCCCTCTCATTTTGCATGCCCCTTTTTTTGGTGTCTTATTTGGTCAACGTGCCCTTCAAAGTCTCATTTTTGGCTGACCATATTTTGCCCCTAAAATAAAAAATGTCTAAGTCTTGAGTTTTTCGGGCTTCGCCTTCACGCTCACTTGGTTCTTCTTTTTCCTTCATTTTTGACTTTGGAGATAGGTTTCCTATGGATTTGGGATGTTTTGTGGTGCCCAAGAGGACTGCCAAGGTTTCATTAAATTTCAAATTTTTTTGAAATTTTCAAAACAACATTTCCAGAACGACATTCTGGCCTCTTGTCTCCAAAACGTCCAAGCGTTCCTCTGATTTGAAAATGGACTTCGACCCAGATGGTAAAATTGGATTTTATCCTCCTTGGACCTTTCAAATTCTAAATTTTAAGCTGAGAGATACCATCTGAAGTTCCATGCTCTGTTCACCGTTTTCAAAACAACATTTCTAGAACGACATTCTGGCCTCTTGTCTCTAGAACATCCAAACGCTCCTCTAATTTAAAAACGAACTTCAACCCAGATGGTAAAATTGGATCCTATCCTCTCTGGACCTTTCAAATTCCAAATTTGTAGCTAGGAGATACCATCTGGAGTTCCATGCTTTGTTCTCCATTTTCAAAACAACATTTCCCGAACGACATTTTGGCCTCACATTTTCGAAACGTCCAAGCACTCCTCCGATTTGAAAACAGAATTTGACCCAAATGGTAAAATTGGATCTTATCCTCCTTAGACCTTTCAAATTTCAAATTTTCAACCAGGAGATACCATCCGGAGTTCCATGCTCTATTCGTTGTTTTCAAAATAGCATTTCCAGAACGGCATTCTAGCCTCACGTTTCTGGAACATCCAAGCGCTCCTCCGATTTGAAAACGGACTTCGACCCAGATGGTAAAATTGGATCTCATCCTCCTCGGATCTTTCAAATTTCAAATTTGCAGCAGAGAGATACCATCCAGAGTTCCATGCTCTGTTCATCATTTTCAAAACAACATTCTGACCTCTTGTCTCCAGAACATCCAAGCTCTCCTCCGATTTGAAAACGGACTTTGACCCAAATGGTGAAATTGGATCTTATCTTCCCTAGAATTTTCAAATTTTAAATATTCAGTTGGGAGATACCATCCGTAGTTCCATGCTTCATTCGTCGTTTTCAAAATAGCATTACTAGAACGACATTCTGGCCTCACGTTTCTAGAAATTCCAAGCGCTCCTCTGATTTGAAAACGGACTTCAACCCAGATGGTAAAATTGGATCTTATCCTCCTTGGACCTTTCAAATTCCAAATTTTCAGCCACGAGATACCATCTAGAGTTCCACGATCTATTCACCATTTTCAAAACAACATTTCCAAAATGGCATTCCGGCCTCACGTTTCCAGAATGTCCAAGCACTCCTCCGATTTGAAAACGGAATTCGACCCAAATGGTAAAATTGGATCTTATCTTCCTTGTACCTTTCAAATTCCAAATTTGCAGCTAGGAGATACCATCCGGAGTTCCATGCTCTGTTCGCCATTTTCAAAACAACATTTCTAGAATGGTATTCCGGCCTCACATTTCCAGAATGTCCAAGCACTCCTCCGATTTGAAAACGGACTTCGACCCAGATGGTAAAATTGGATCTTCTCCTCCCTAGAACTTTCAAATTCCAAATTTTCAGCTAGGAGATACCAGCCGGAGTTCGATGCTCTGTTCACCATTTTCAAAACAACATTTCCAGAACAACATTTAGACTTCTTGTTTCTGTAACGTCCAAGCGCTCCTACAATTTAAAAATGGACTTTGACCCAGATGCTAAAATTAGATCTTATCCTCCCCAAACCTTTCAAATTCCAAATTTGCAGCTAGTAGATACCATCCGGAGTTCCATGCTTTGTTTACCATTTTCAAAACAACATTCCTAAAACAACATTTTGGCCTCTCGGTCCCGAAACATTCAAATGCTCTCCAGTAAACTTCTAATGGAAATTCAAAATAAATATTATGATC
This sequence comes from Sequoiadendron giganteum, assembly GCA_007115665.2. Lineage (NCBI taxonomy): Eukaryota > Viridiplantae > Streptophyta > Pinopsida > Cupressales > Cupressaceae > Sequoiadendron > Sequoiadendron giganteum. Next base: position 28,397,485 of record CM021103.1, on the reverse strand, counting down.
TTTTGATGATGCATGAATGGATCTAGCAAGTATTTTTCAAGATTTGATTTACATTTTCCTTGATTTGTGTATGAGATCACTTACAACACTTCATGCATGCAAGTTTCAAGAAACCTACCTAGGTCCGAAAAGAGACCCATTGAGAAAGCTGAACAAGGAAAAGCATGTGGCTCCTATCACCATTCATTTTATGCCCACATCTCCTCGTGATGCAAATCAATAGAGTTGACATCAGAAGAATGCCTATGCCAGGGAAGTCAATGAAAAAATGCAAGGTGGGGTTGTCCTACTTTTCACCAATTGATGATGATCTTTGGGGGTTGTCCACCCGAATTAGGGGAAACCAATCCACTGATCCCAATCATCGACACACCCTTTTGATCCAATGAAGAATTCTACAAGTCCATTGGGAAGAAGGCAACTTTTAAGCAGTTTCAGCTATAATAAAATGGAAATTAGCTAGAAGACAAAACTGCTATAGTGAATGGCCACTACAAGACAGAATAGGGAAAAGATAATAGATGTATTTTAAATTGTTGAATATTGTGGGGTAGGTGAAACTCTAATGTAATTTAATATGGGTCACACAATGTAAATCAATCCTAGCCATTCATTTGGGCTTTGGAAAACTATAAATAGGGGTCTCTCCCTCATTTGTAAAAAGGTTGGAGAGTTGTTGTAAAAACATTCTGCAGCAATAGAAAGCAACATTGCATGATCTATCATCTTACTTTTGAGTTTTCTCATTATGTGTGCATGGTTCTACCTTCCAAGTTAGTTTTAGTTGTAGTTTCTTGAATGGAAGTGATGATGGTGTTTGTTGTTATAGTATTTGATGAGCTTTCAACCCATACTTTTGGCACTTGTTGATGACAAGCTATTGTGCAAAGTTAGTCTGGGATTCTTTATTTGATTTTTGCAACTTAGTTCACTTGCATGTTTATGATGTGTGTATGCAAACTGAAAATCTGCAGTCCTTAGAAAATTGCACTGGTTTTGTATAACTGTAGGATCCTCTTGGCCAAGCAAAACCTAGTTTAGGGAGTTTGTCTACTATAGCAGCCTCCATGGTCACTGTTCATTCGTAGTTTCAAGTCCAAGAACCTTCTCTCTTCCCTACCATTTTTCAATTTTTTAATAAGTAACCTTAGGCAAGGTTCATTGCACATTGTAAAGTTAAATTTGATGATGAAATGGAGTTCAAGACTATTGTTTTAACCTACAGCAAACGCACAACAACTCTCCCATCTTAAGAACTCCATTTGCAGATCCAACTTTCCTTCTTTGTAACTCATCTGTAAGTTTTCCTTGTGATTCCAGAAAATCACATGAAACTACTGAGATATTCCAAGCACTATTAAGACCTGACATCTGAGAGAACTTTGGATAGTGTTCTTCAATTTGATTGTGGAAGATTGTCCTTCAAGAGAGGTGATGCACCCATGCATTACCTGTGTTAAGAAGTGCATAAAATCACCATCAACAAAAACCATGGTGAGGATTAACTCACAGTATAGTATAAATGATTATAAGATATTACAAAAGGGTGGCTTACTGTTGGGACTCACTGTCCAAAATGGAGGCTCACTACCTACAAAATATAGAAACAAAAATGGCTTACAGCCAGAGAATGAATTGATGTAAGTACATCTCAGAGTGTAGGTTTAGTTCCTTTGAAGCTCAAGAATTTTGCATGCCAATAGATCATTGTTTGATCTTTTCGCATCCACACTTAAACTACCAACATTCACATACTCACTTTTTCTTTTTTCTTCTCTCTATCTCCAAAGGCATCCTATATATGTATCTGATTTTACCGTAAGTAACAATCAAATCAAATCCAAGTAAGCAAAAAAAATTCTCAAAAGAAATTCAAACATGTGGCACACAACTACATGTCGACATGGATTGAACAAATAAGATTTAATCCATTGCACCTTCAACTGCTTATTAGGTCAGCCAAAGATAGACCTAATAACAAAATTGTAAACAACAAAAATGATTTTAGCGACAACCACGAGCATCTAAACACATGATATCCTATCCATGCATGCTTTTATCAACCAAAAACCATTTCCTAAAATCTTACGTAACAACTATCACCAGAGGGGAAATCTAGAGAAAAATACTGGAGGACAAATCTGCATTACTGGTTCAGAATACCATATCAACATGAATTTGAATCTTGCAGTTGCAACTCATATATCATGGTGACATCAATGACAACAAAAAACTATATCAAGAAATTTTTTCTTCTTCATTCTTCCAACAATATCCCCCTTTTTCATTGATGGAAACATGTGCCAAAATAATTTATAAACTTCCTATGTACAAAGTATAATCTATTTCTCTTAATTTTATCCCCCTTTGACATCAAGGACTAAGGGAAACCAAAAATTATAAATATAAATATGTACATAGGATCTAAAATTTACAACACAAAGAATCAAACTACTGAAACTCCCCGTGAGGAGTTTAACCCAAACAATGTAAAAACCAATAAAGAATTTTACCCGGAGGAGGGAGCACTTTGAAGTTACTAAAGAATGCCTTGCCATGCTGCTTTACCATTCTCCCAACTTTGTTTAGTAGATATCATCATTTTTTTCAAAGACTCTAATGCAATAAAACTTTCTTCAGCCCCATCCAGAGTATCTGGGGTTAGATTGATCTTATCCAAATTCTCGGCATTAGCTAGAGCATTGGCTACCAAAGTGTACTCCATCCTTACATTGTCACCAAGTAGGCCAAATTTTATAATTATTCCTTCCTTATGATTTTGTAACATGAAATTTTTTTCTCTATGTGTAGAGATGGCATTCCAAGTTGATTTGTCTTTGTCCATGGATACATTGTAAGTACTAGAAACAACTATCAACTGGGACTCAATAGAGTCCATTAGATCTTTTATACTTTGTGTGGCATCAGGCCACCTTATGCAATAGGAAAACATAGAATTAGCTTAAGATTCACAAGCCTTTATAGATTCGAGGCTCTTTTCTACATTGGTATGTGCCAAAGCACACTTGTCATGGAGGATCAATAGCCTTTTCTCAGTAAGTTTCTCTTCAAATTTCTATTTTTTTTTCTCACCAAGTCTGGTGGCATACTCCTTGAAGGAGTCCAATAGAAGCTTCAGGTTTTCAACCAGAGTGTGAGATGTGTCCACTGATGTATCAGGTGTGACATCCTGCGAATCCTTAATGGAATATTCGATAATCTTTGTTCCCTTCTGATGCATTTCTAGGATTTATCTTCTACTAGATGCATGAAAAACATCACCTAACACCATTTTATGTATCAGATAAATCTTGTTCAAATCTATATAGCCTTGATTCAAGGGAAGTTGTAGTTGTTCCAGAGGAATTACCAGCTGAAATTTGATCTACTTAGATAACAGGCCCTTCACGACATCATCACCCGAGGAGGATTCTCTAGTGGACTTTTGGGATTCCAAAACTCACTGAGATACTTCTTCATTCTTTCCACCAGGTTCACCCAATTCCTTATGTCCCTCTTCTTCGTCAATTTTCTATTCCTCTACTATATTTTCTTCCATCTCCTTTTCTTTTGACTTTTCCTCTTCTATCTTTTCTTCTTCCTTTTCATCTTCTCTCCTCTCTTATTTTTCTTTATCTCTTTCTTCTTCTTCAAAGTGTACCAGAGGGGTGACATTATGAATCTCTATTTCAACATTTTCTTCAACCAGTCTTTCACTTTCTGGAACCTTGTTAACAACATTAATTTCAAGTAGAACATCTATACTACCTATTTCTAGAGGGATATTAGAGTCATTTATTTCTAGAGGTACATTTTTATTAGCAATACCAGAATGAGGACCTTCCTTGAATTTTTTAGAAGTTCCTTTTCTTGACTTAGGTGTCGTACTGGATGCACCAAACATACCATACTTTTCAGTTGTACTTTTGATAGTATTTATTATTTCCTTCCTTATCCTTTTGATTTCCTTCTTGTCTCTAGTCATCAGAGTATTAACTCTCTTCTTCATCCAGAACATGTTAGCACAAATCTTCTTCAACTTTTCTAGATCACTCAAAGACAAAGAAGATGCAATATCCTTATATGCACCTTAGCTCTTATTTTTTCTTTCAACTCAACCACCTCTTCTCTTCTCTTCATCAGTACTTCCCACAATTTTTTAGGTACATCACACTTAACATTATCCTACTTAGCTTCTAATATAATAACATATTTAATGATAGACATTGTTATTGTTTCCTTATCTTCTTCACCTACTAAATTATAGAATTTTGCAATGGGATTTTCATCACATTTTCTTGATGCACTAATTATTCACCAAGGCTTCTAGTTTGAGAGGGGTAACAAGTCTTATCGGAGAGACTTTTTGTTCTACCTAGTCCAATGAAACCTCTTATGCAACTCTGGCCTTCTTTGCATCAGCTTCATGATCACTAGAGTTTTGTTCATCAACATCCTTTGAGGATGATACATAGTGAACTTTCTTCGATCCAACATTGGTTTCTTGTGATGCACCTTCACGAGAGGAAATGCTTACTCATCTTTTCCTTGTCAACTAAGAATTTGGGTCTTCCTCCTCTTCTTCTTGGTTCTCAATAACGTTGAGATTCTTCACCCTTGTAGCATTTTCTTTTCTTCCTTGTTTATCAAGCACTACCAAAGGAACACCTTTTCTCTTTCCCAATCTAGTAGTGGGTCTGGAAGAGGCCAGGCCTTTGCCTTTGTTAGAGGTGTTGGGCTTAATCTTTATTGAAGTCAATCCAGAAGCTAGTTTGGGAGGAGGAATCTTATTGGATCTCCTTATGCTAGGTGATTCTCTAGGCTTTTGATCTCCATAGGCTCTTCCTTGTGCTATCTCTTCATCTATGTAACCATATTTTGTGAGCATTTCAGTTACATTTTTCTTCCTTGTAGATTTCTTTGCTCCAAATGAACTTCCATAGAATTTTCTTCATATGTACCAATCTGGGGTTCATTGGCATCCTTTGGACTCTTCAGTAATAGTTTCACATAACCTTTAGCTTCTTATTCTATGATTTATTATCTCAAGGGTTGAATCCAGATATTCTGAGGTTCAACCACTTCAACCATGCACTCATCAAAAGAAACATGAAATATGATGTCACTCTTATACTTTTCAACAATCTTCCTCAAAATTTTGTCTCTCTCATTTATATTTTTCTTGAATATAGAGAAGAATGTCATCAATGCATTTTGTATGTTCTTCAAATCACCCAACTTATGGATATGATCAAAAATTTGATGGGCAACTGGTCGAGATGGGTCCCAAAACACTGTTTTAGATTTTCCTGGAAGCATTATGAGGAAATAGAATAACATGCAAACAATCAGAGAACCAAACTTGAAAGGATTCTTCTTCTCCTTCAATATTATCAAGTTATCATGTAGCTATTGTCTGAGAATCTCACATAGATCATAATCTACACCATTTACATCCATGTCAAAACCAGTATAAATTGTTGTGGCAGACATAGAGTTCTCTCTGTTGGTGAAATAGATTTTATGTCCTGTCATTATGGATGTGTACTTCACTGCTAGATTAGTGATAGGATTTGTTGCGAGAGCCCTCTTATCATATGTTGCACCAGTGAGATCCATCACCACTTCATTTTTCACAACTTTCAGCACTAGTACTGGTCCAGTGTCACAACTCATCCAGTGATAGCTTTGATCACTTCCTTAGTTATTAAGTGTGACTCATTGGTCCACAAGAGCTAATCATGCATTCTATTAAGGACTAGTTTAACATCCTAATCATCCATAGTGGAACATAAATTAAGGATATTGTTACAATAATCTAATTTCTTTGTCACAATATTCGAGTACTCAGGTTTCACCATGAAATTGTCTCTAGTGAGTTCATTCAGCCACATGCCAATCAATTTGGTGTGATTGAATTCCTTAGTCTTAACCCTAATGTACATTCTTGTATCCTCTATTGGCATGACACCATGAGGAATCAAAGAGAAAGCACCCATAGGGTCATCTTCGAAAACCTTCATTGAGTATTTCCTATAGGAGGGTCTAGGTCTTTCTATTGTATTTACAACTATAGGGGTTTCCATTTTCTATATACCGAGCTCTTAAAGGGTTCAAAAAGAGAATTTTTACAAGTTCATAATGGCACATAATCAAAAAATACCTCTTTCTTTCATGAAGAGCCAATGCTAGGGTTTGCACAAGTCAAACTTCAATTCACTCTAAATTACTCGTAATCGTTCTTCGCCTCCTTTGAATGCACAAGTGATTGAAATACCCTTACGATTTCACTTTGTAGATCAATGTGATGTTTTTTTTCACATAAAATGTGATCAAATTTGAAAAAGCTGGCAAAACCTTTCAACCATGCTGAAAAAACCTAATATGCTCTACAAGTAAGCATACATGCACTTTTTCTTCTGGTTCTTTTTCAAAACCCCTTCTTATTTATTTCTTACAACATCTTGTGCCAAAGACTGACACGCTCAAAATCAAGGGGTTCAAAAGTTTTTTCTAATAAATCTCCCCCTAAGACATTGCTAGGTTTAGTTCTTGGGGGAATTGCTTGCACCTATTGAGGGCATAGATGCAGCAAAAGATTTTGATTCTTCCTTCTTTTCCCATATCTTGCTCATTTCTTGTTTAACTTCCTCTTTGTCAACTTTCTTCACAGGTTCATTCTTCTTTACTGGAGTAGATTGTTGTCCCTTCTTACTTCTACATACCTTTGAAATATGTCTTGGTTTGTTGCAATTATAATAGACAACAATTCTTTGATTTGTTTGAATTCCATTAAACCTTGATTTGTACTGATTCACTTTATGCCCATACTTGTTGCAAGTATAGCAATACCTAGCAAAGGAATGATTCATTCTTCCTCCATTAAACTAGTTATCATTTGAGTTATGCATTCACTAGCTCTATGTCCAATCTTATTACAAGCATAGCATTGCCTAGAGAAGGAACTAAAGAACTAGTTCATCCTACTTTTGCATTTAGCTGCCTTATGACTAAACTTCCTGCATGAAAAAATAAGTTCCATTGAAAGATGGATACATTTAAGCATTTGTTTTTCTGGTAGGTGGTCTTCCTTTTAGATTCCTTGTATGTTTTCCATTATTTAGAGTCTTTTGATTGTCTACAGCTTTTGAGATTTCACCTGATTCTAATCCCAATCCACCTTTATCTTTAGAGGGTTTGTCTCCTACAATTAGTTCATCAAGCATGGTGGAGCTTGTCTTGAAACTATTTTCACAGACTTTTTATTTTTCCAATTCTGCTCTTAGGTTCACCACTTCTTGTTCAAGCTTGGAACATTCATCAAACTTTCTCTT
>CM021103.1:28267943-28390051 GCA_007115665.2 Sequoiadendron giganteum | reverse complement strand
AAGTAAAATGTAACATTATAACTTTAAATAATTCATTTCTCCCAAAAATTGCTCCTTAAGGCCAAAACCAAAAGTACTCACTGCACTACCAAAAGTGGAAAGCTCAGTGTGTTGCTGCCAACTAGAACACTACTAAAAATAGAATTTACTAATAATAGTAAATTCTAAAAAGTTGCCCAAATGCCCTGCAAGCCATATCATCGCGAAGCCTTTTGAAAACCCAGAAAGAATCCGCCATCCAAAATCCAAGATTCCATATGCAAGCTTTAGAAAAAGCTGAGACATCCTCCTAGATGATAGGAAACCCTAATTTCTACTTCTGACTAGCCTACAGGCCTCCGGAATAGGCTAACGGCCACCAGTGTTGATCACTGTTGGGAAGGGGACATTACATTACCATAGTGATGTTGTTGGTGGTGATTCCAATGTGTTTGTACCTCCTCTTGTTGAAGGTTTGGTGATGGATAATTTTCCTCTTGTTGTTGTCCAAACTCCTCAAGAGTTTTCACATGAAGAGTCCATTACAAGTAATGAAGACTTCTTTGGTGCGCATGGGGCTGCTAATGATGAAATCAGTAACATACCTACTCATGATAGGTTCATTGAAGATAAGGATGATAGAGTTTTCCAAACAATTAGCATTGAAGATTCTTTTCTTCATTACAGAGATGGTGTTTGTTAGAGTAATTGGACATTTACTTTATTAATTAAACAATATTTGTTTAATTACGTAAATATCCCTTTTACCTCTTTTCACTTAAGCTAACATTAGGTACATAATAATTAATTATTTTATTAATTATTATTGTGCAAGCCTAGGGTTTTCTTTTTTAGGGTTTTCATCTATATGTAGTTGAAAACTATCTTTTGTATCATTATTCATTTTACATTTTCAGGTGAATACATTGCTCCACATTCTTGAGCATTTCCTTTGTTGCTTCTCTTTGTTTCTCCTTGTAACAGGTTATTTTCTTGCAAAGATCTTTTGGGCTTCTGTGGTGTTGTATCTTCTCAACTCCAACATGGTATCGGAGCTTCAGATTTGCAGCTGCTTGTTCTTGTTTTGAGATTTTGCATTGGAAGCAAATCTAGGGTTCTAAAGTTTTTTTTGGGTGGATTCAGCATACTCCATTTTTTGGGTTCACTTTGGGCTCAAATGGACAGTTCCATTGGATTTGTAGCACCCAAAAACCCCTAAATCGACTGTCAAATAGTCGATTTTGGTTACAGTCAATTTGGAAGGCAAAAGTTTTTTTTGCCCTAGGGCCGTACGGAGCAAAAATCGCAAAAAAATCAAAAAAATAAATAAAAAACCAAAGGTTTTGTTATTTTTTTTTGCGCGGCTAGTTTACAAGTTTTCCGCCGCCTGACGACCACCACCGCGCCGCCATCGCACCGCCCGCCATGCTCCGTCATGCTCCGTCCACCGTCACTGGCCCCGTCGTGCTCTGGCCCGCGCTCCGCCCGACTCCCCGTGCTCCGGCCCGCGCTCCACCCTGCTCCCTGTGCTCCACCGAGCCGACTTCGCTCGGCCCCGACCCTGACGAGCTCGCCTCTGCTAGCCCTCGCAGGCCTCTAAACCCCCGCCGGTTGGTCATATGGCGAGCAAGGGCTCCACCCATCTCAGCCCCCTGGTTCGCCCACGCGACTAGGGGCTCTCTTTTTAAAGCTCCAGGGTGCTAGAGGAGTGAAATAGGGCAATTTTTTTTGCTCTCACAAAAATGGGCATAACTTGGGCATCCTAGTTCCGTTTTTCGAACAGGAAGATGCGTTGGAAAGCTGAGAATAACACCAATCTGATTGTATAGAAATAATTTTAATTTTTTACCAGTCTAGATATTTTTTTACCAGTCAAAGTGTGGTCTTCTTTCTTCACTTCTGGGGTCATAGAAGATGCAAACGGACTTCATTTTTCAAACTTGAATAGGTGTTGGAAAGCTCTCAACATGCTCTATTCAGTGATGTGATCTATTTTATCAGAATTTTCACCAGGTACATGAGAATTCGTTTTGAATTATTTTTTGCTTATGCATTGCTTCCTTTTTCTTCGTTTGTACTAGGGTTTGGGTTTATCTTTTGTGAGGAGTGTTTTTCTCTTGCTTTCTATCATTTATATCAAAAAACCAGAACACCAAAACTCTCAAAAATACAAACCCTTCAGCATCTTCTGTCTATTCTGAAAGATCGCATAATAATAAAAACACAAGCAGGTACAGGTGCAAGGTTTCATGGAAAACTCTTTAGTTGAGCTACTCACATCACATAACTACACACTTGGAAGTCTCGCATGATGAGGCTACTCAAGTCACAAGGGATATGGTCTTGTTTAGATGAGGTTCAGCCTCAGTTGCAACATCCTTTTAAGATTATGCAGCACAGGAACAAGATGGATGAGGCTATGGGTTTGCTATGCATGCATGTTTCAGACAGTCTTTTGTTTCACCTTGATGCTTTGCTCACTCCTCGAGCCATGTGGCTAAAGTTTGAGACACTTTTTGGGGCCATTAATGAGTTCTGCGCATTACAGATTGAGGCAAAGCTAACTTCATTATTACCTGATTCATTTCCCACTATTGAGGATTTTTTGAACAAGTTCAAATCTATCTGCACTATTTTATAGGGTTGTGGCAAGAACAAGATAGACACAAAGTGAATTTACTTGATTCTTTCAAAACTTCATGGTCCATTTCAGATATTTGCTTCCTCTTTCTACTCCACCATGGATGGTCTGGGTGCTAGTTTTACCATGCCTACCTTTGATTTGTTTTATGAGTTTTTGTCTCGGGAACAGTCTCACCTTTCTCAGATGGATATGCTCTCAGGATCAAAGAGCAAAGTATTGGTTGCTCATTCATCGAAGGGGAAATAGAAGCATAAACTGAGGCCCAAGAAAGATTCTGCAGGTAGCGAGCATTCCTCCAAACCACCTCCTAAGTCTGATTCTAAACCACCATTTAATCCAAAACATGGGAAATCTTCAGAGTCTGGTGAGTCTTCCTCCAAGACTAAGGAGAAATTAGGAGACACTTGCAGTTTATGTGGCAAGCAAGGTCATCCAGATTCTAGGTGTTGGAAATGATTAGAGGCTTTAGAAGATGCCATGCAACAGCAACACATCTCCTCACCATAGTCTTCTTCCTCTTCCACCATAGGAAAAGGTCATGCTCTCACTGCTAGAGCATCGACCAATGGGTCCACTTGGATTTTAGACTCTGGTGCTTCTCACCATATGACTCACACTCAATAGTTGGTCACTTCTCTTGCCTCTTGTGGTACTCCATAGATTGCAGTGGGTGACTCTTCACAGCTTTCCGTCTTGGGTTCAGGTTCTATCTCTTTGGATGGGGGCACTCTACAGGATGTTTGGTTGTTCCTGACATCTCGATGAACCTCTTGTCCATTTATTAGATTTGCCACACTGGCTCTGGTAAGACAGTTGAGTTCTCACCACATGATGTGGTTATTCGGGACCTCCATGACTCTGATTTGGTTGTGGCTATTGGTAGTGTTGATACTATATCTCGTCTTTACAGATTTGATGGATTTACACCTTTTGAAGGTATAGGTTCATCTCTTATAGCACATGCAGATTCGGTGAGTAAGCTTTGTCATGAGTGTTTGGGCCATGTCAATTATAGATATCTTCAGCAGATGAGTACATAGTCACTTGTTCTTGGTCTTCCACAGATTTCTTGCACTTATGGTGTTTGTCATGGTTGTGTGCTTGGCAAGCATCACAGGGATCCCTTTCCAAAGGGAAGTACCACTCGTGCTTTGGCACCCTTGGAATTGATTCATAGTGACCTCATGTCATTTCCCACTCCTTATTTTTTAGGGACCAAGTATGTACTCACATTCATTGATGACTTCTCCAGATGCACATGGTTGTAATTTCTTAAGTACAAGTCTGGTGTCTTTGATTCCTTTCGTGTCTTCAAAACAATTGTAGAGAAGCAGTTTGGTCTTTCTATCCCGCGGATACGTACAGATAATGGGGGGGAGTATGTGAATTAGGCCTTCAAATATTTTTGCACTAAGCATGGTTTGCAACATCAATTTTTTGTTCCCTACACCCCTCAGCAGAATGGTATCGCTGAGCAAAAGAACAAGACTTTATGGGAGATGGCTAATTGTATGATTCAGTCCAAGTCCATGGATTCATCCTTTTGGGTTGAGGTATTCAATTGTGCCAACTATATTCAGAATCGAATGCCTCACAAGGTGATTTGACATATGACTCTTGAGGAGGCTTGGTCTCATGACAAGCCTGATATTTCATCATTTCGACTATTTGGTAGTGAGGCATGGGCTTTTATTCCTGATGCTCAGAGGAGAGCTATGGAGCGGAAGAGTCAACCCCTCATTTTTGTTGGCTACTGTGAGGATGTTAAGGCGTACAGGTTGTTTGATCCTGATTCCAGAGAGGTCTTGTTTCGATGGGATGTTTAGTTTGATGAGCGCCTTCCTCCAGTTGATACCCTATCTCCAGTGTCCACTTCACTACCTACTCTATCCACTGCAGCTCTTGAGGGTTATTTTGAGGATGATTCTGATGAGGATGTTGATGATCCCCCATCTCCACCTCCACTTGCTCCACCTCAGAGGCCCAAATGGGCTCGCTTTACTATTGAGGCAGCAGGATATATGGCCTGTGATTCTTCAGACATTCATCGCACCCGTTCTCATACTGTGGGTTCTAGTATTTTGAACCATGCTCTTTCAGAGGATCCTCAAAGGTTTTCAGAGGCGACAAGTCACCCTGAGTGGGATAGTGCTATGGAGGAGGAGTATTCTTCTTTGATGAGGAATAATACATGGGATCTTTGTCCTCGTCCTAAGGGCAGAAAGATGGTTTGGTGTCGATGGTTGTATCGCACCAAGTATGCTGCTAATGGTTCTATTGATAAGTATAAAGAATGTCTTGTTGCGAAGGGTTTCTCACAGGTTGAGGGTATTGATTACTCCTAGACATTTGCCCCTATCGCCAAGATGAATTCTATTTGTTTTGTACTATCACTTGCATCTTCTAGAGGATGGCTCATTTTTCAGATGGATGTGAAGTGTGCCTTCTTGCATGGTGACCTACAAGAGGAGATCTATATGGAGCAGCCTCAGGGATTTTTTCACGATGCTTCTTTGGTTTGCATACTTCAGTGTTCCTTATATGGTCTCATATAGGCTCCTCGGGCTTGGTATGAGAAGATGGACTCCTTTTTGCTCTCCACTGGTTTCACTCGCTGTCATTCTGATCACACAGTCTATATTCAACATCTTGAGGGTGAGATCCTAATTCTTGTGCTATATGTTGATGATCTTCTCATCACAGGTAGCTCATCCTCTATGATTTAGAATTCTCAGCTAGCCTTGATGGAGCAGTTTGAGATGACAAATCTCGGCCTTCTGCACTATTTTCTTGGTCTTCAGGTGATTCAGTCTTCAGAGGGGATCTCCATTTACCAGTAGAAGTATTCTCTTGATATGCTTCAGTGCTTTGGCATGCTTGATTGCAAGCCTGCCCCCACACCTTTTCATTCAGGGGTTGTCTTGACTACTACTTGCCCAACTCCTTCAGTAGATTCTACACTTTATAGGCAGTTGGTTGGAAGTTTGTTGTACCTGACTCACACTCATCCTGATCTTTCCTTTGCGGTTGGTCTTGTCTCTTGATTCTCACATGATCCTCATGAGAGTTATTGGCAAGATGCCAAGTGTATTTTGAGGTACATTCAGGGCACCACCTCATATGGCATTCACTACACATCAGGGGATCCTCACATTGTTGGCTACACTAACTCAGATTGGGCTGGTGATGTCAATGATCGGAAGTCTACTTCTAGATTTGTTTTCTGTCTTGGCTCTGGTCCTATCATATGATCGTGCAAGAAGCAAACTGCTCATGCATTATCATCTACAGAGGTTGAGTATCGAGCTCCTGTGCTCGCTAGTCAGGAGATTTTATGGCGTCGTCAGTTGATGACTGAGTTTGGTTTTCCTCCTGATAGTCCCACTATTCTTTGGTGTGACAATCAGAGTGCTATACACATTTCACGCAACCCAATGGAGCATCAATGGATGAATCACATTGAGCTTCATATGCATTTCATCAAACAATTGATTCAGGATGGTTCTCTCATCTTGGAGTATATTCCCACTATCGAGCAGGTTGCAGACATCTTCACTAAACCTTTTGCATCTCTACGCTATCTTCAGTTGTGCTCTATGCTTGGGGTGAAGGAAGTTGTCCTTGGGGGGTATTTATGAGGCCTTCCTTCATGTTTCTTTCAACATGTTCTTCTATCTCTTTTTGGAGAGGAGTTTTTCCCAATGGGTTTTCTCCTTTTCTCCGTTTCATAGAGATTTCTTTGTACTTGGGTACCTGATCTTGCCTTGTTGTCGAGACCCATTTCTTTTGCTTTCAGTAGTTTCTTTTAGGTTTTAGCTTCTCCCTAAGTCTAGCTTAAGGGGGGGTGTTAGAGTAATTGGACATTTACTTTATTAATTAAACAATATTTGTTTAATTACGCAAAGTTCCCTTTTACCTCTTTTTCACTTAAGCTAACATTAGGTGCATAATAATTAATTACTTTATTAATTATTATTGTGCAAGTCTAAGGTTTTCCTTTTTAGGGTTTTCTTTTATATATGGTTGAAAACTATCTTTTGTATTATTATTCATTTTACATTTTGGGTGAATACATTTCCCCACATTCTTGAGCATTTTCTTTGTTGATTCTCTTTGCTTCGCCTTGTAACAGGTTATTTTCTTGCAAAAATCACTGGGCTCCTATGAAGTTGTATCTTCTCAACTCCAACATGGTATCAGAGCTTCAGATCTGTAGTTGCTTGTTCTTGTTTTGAGATTTTTGCATTGGAAACAGATCTAGAGTTCTAAGGTTTCTTCTTGTGGATTCAGCATACTCCGAATTTTAGGTTCACTTTGGGCCCAAACGGACAGTTCCATTGGATTCATAGCACCCAAAAACCCCTAAATCGACTAAGTGTCCAAATTTGTGCATCAAAGGAGCATCACCCTGCTGCACTTGAAGGAGGAGGACTTTGAAAGTCTTGCAAACTAAGAGACTCAACATTGTATTTCATTGAAGCCTTGTTCCCAGTTTTGGAGCATAATCAAGGATTTGCCACTCTTGTAGTTTAGGAAAATGCATACCCTTACATTTTCACACTTGTTTGGGCCTTCCTTGCTTTATTTATCCTTATTTATGTGTTAATTTTTCCTATTTTGCATCCAAAAGCCTAATAAATTATTATTTTTATGGCTAATCCCAACAAACATCAAAGAATAAAGGATAATTTACTGATTTTGGCTATATCCTTGATTTTTGGTATTGGGAGTAAGATGCCACCTAGGGTGTCTTTGTCCCCCAAAGGTATTGGGACCCTATTTTCAAATGTGCCTTGGATAGCACCCTTTTTGGAGTCCGTGCCCTAAGTTTCAAGCCTCGGGACTAAGATGCCACCTAGGGCATCTTATTCCCCCTCAAGTTATTTTTGGTATTTTATTTCAAATCTTGGTAGGATTTAGCCTCCTCTAATTAATGAATTTATATGTCAGCTTGGTGTGGTGTAATTTCAGGATATTAAGCATGGATAAGTATAAATACAACGTTCTTTCACTCATTTTCATAAGGAGCAATTCATGAGATCATCCTAGCAAGTTTACAAGTTAGCTAAGACTTTTGGAAGACCATTCAAGAGGAATTCATCAAGATTTTGGAGCCATCATCAAGATTCAAGCATCATGTCAAAGATATTCTTGCATCATGTGTTTTTTGAGATAACTTTTGTGATGTAGGGTTTTGATTCAAGCAAGCTATCCAAGTCAAGATTCGTCAAACATTCAGTCAATTTAAGGTCTACATTCAAGCTATCCACTTCACACAAGTTTTCATATTTCATAACAAGGGTTTGGTGAGTTGCAACATAGCACTTTGTTCATTCATCATCACCCTTCATTATTTCATTTCATTCCAAGGTTTAATTACCAAGAAGGGGTTTGACCAAGGCAAACCCCCATTTATTAACAATAAACAAGTTTTTCTTATCTTGTGTGTTTATGTTTGCATATTTAAGTCGAAGATCATTTGAAGTGAAAAGTTGCAAAGTTACATTGCAAAGTTGTCATCTTCACAAAAAGTCGCCTACAAGCCAAATTTGGAAGTTTCAGGACTTGACATTTGAGAATAAGAAGTTATAGACATTGAGCCTTAGGATCATCTTTCGAAATTTCCAAAATTTAGATCGAGACTAAGATAACAGTACGCACATATTAGTCCTCTTGGAGGTATTTTTCAGAGATTCCTTCATATCTGGTTCTGGCATTCAAAGATTTTTCATTTGCCCCAAAAAACAATAGTGGGACTACAAAAATAGTAAGGACATCTTATTCCTCCTTAGCATATTTTGACAACATTTTTGCATTTCCAGAATCCTTACCCCATTTCCGTACTTCACAAGTACATACATCCTTACTTGTTACTTAATTTTGTCATTTGCACTCATTATTTGGTTTGCATTACTAGGTTTTTTGAGTTGAATGTTAAGTTGTCTTTTCCAATATTTTTCTTGGTGGTGAACCCTTTGAAGCCTAAGGAATCTTTCTAGGTCTCCCTTGTTAAGAATTGACTCATCTTTGTGTTGATAGTCAATCATAGGTTTCCTTGAATGAACTATCCCCCTATAGAGGAAAATCCAGGATTAGGGACCCCTTTCTTGTATTGTGAACTTGTTTTCCTACAACATTTTTCGTATGGTTCAACTCTATTAGAGAGGGACCCAAAGATTTATCCATTTTGGAAAACTCCTTTATCAACTTGTGTTTTGTCTTATCTCTTCTATCTCTCTTTTGTTTAGTTCATCACTTTATTATTGTTGTGTTTATTTAAGCATTTCAATTACATTTTTGAAGACCTTCAAATTAATCGTTGTAATCATTAAGCATACACATGAAATTGTCATAGATATTAATAACAAATCAAGTTGGTATCAAAGCTTTGTTTGACTAGTATTGTAGAATTGGATGTTAATAAGATCTAGGAGCTAGGGAGGTCAAGGCACACTTGCAACATTCAATCATGAGATCGATAAACAAAGAACTTTTCCATCATCAAAAATAGAAGAAATAAATGCTAGAAAAGTACTGAGCTTGATGAGAAGATTTTTCAATGAGCCTTTCTTGAGATGAAGGCTATGGTTCTAAAAGAACTCTATCAGGAAAATCAAGAACAAAAGAAGCATGAAAAAAGAGGAATTTCAAAGCGAGAAAAGCGTGAGGGTGATAAAGAGCAGAAGGAAAAATGAAAAAGATAAAAAGGTGATGAAGAGCCTCTAAAAACTCCTCCATCTCCATCTTCTCCATCTTCTTCTTCTTCTACTACTTCTTTTGCTAATCCTTTCAAAAGTGCACATAAAAAGCTTTTAATCAAATTGGATGTAAAACTTAAGCTACCTAAATATTGTGGAGAGATAAATGTTGATAAATTATATGATTGGGTTCAACAAGTAGAAGTATACTATAGGATTCAAGGCCTTTTAGATGTTGCTTCTAAAATCCAATTAGCTACTCTTTAGTTGGGAGGAATTGCTCTCACCTGGTGGGAAATTAAAACTCATGCAAAAATTGCTCGTCATGGTAGAGTCAATTTAACAAATGGAATTTAAAGTTTCCCTTAAAAAATAGTTTTATCCCTTAAGCCATATGCAACAGTTAACTATGAACTCACAAAATTTTAGGTAGAGTAAGGGTCAATATGTCGAAGAATATACTCATGAATTTAGAAAGTGGACTATTGTATTTAATGTTCCATTGTACACCCAAGACACATTGCTCAACTATATAGGTGGTATTCATTCTTACTTAAGGAATATCATTTTGGTTTTAAATCCTAATAATTTGGATGAAGTATGTGTACAAGCCACACATTTAGAGTCAAGAGGTAAGACTAATTTCAATGAAAATTTTGACAAGAAGTCATCTAAGTCTGGAGGTAAATCCAAAGGCAAAGAAAAGGGGAAAAATACAACAACCATCAAGAAGGAGGGTGATAATCCCACATGCTCACATTGCAAGAAAGAGGGGCATGATAACTCAAAGTGTTGGAAGCTAAATTTGAAACTAAGGCCAAATAAATATGGATGAAACAAAGGAAAATAGAAGACTATTGTTGTTGTACAAATGGATCTTGGATTTGACTCTGGGGATGAGATAAAGATTGTTATTGCCAAGATCCAAGGTAAAGGAAAACGTATATCTCTTTCTTTTGATACAAGTTTTTCAAATGCAAGTGAAAGTAAATAATCTTCTCCACCTAAGATTGATAAGCAAAGGAATGAATTATTTTGCATTCGGGTTGTAACAAAGCATACTAAAGTTAATAATTTTTTTGATACAGGATCTCAAGTAAATCTAATATTTGAAGAAGTCGTTAAGAAACTCAACTTGGCTACAACATCTCATCCAAAGCCATATCCACTTTTTTGGGTTTGCAATGATTCACCGTTACAGGTAATGAAGCAATGTAAGTTAATATTTTCTATAACTACAAACTTTATAGATGAGGTAGAAGTTGATGTGGTTCCTCTGGAGATTTGTGGTCTTGTACTAGGGATTCCCTATCTTTATGATCGAAAGGCAATCTTTTATAGGGAAAAACAAATATCACCTTTTTAAGGATGGTAAAGAATTCGTTGTATGGGCACATAAGATTAAGACTAATCTAACATTGGTGAATAATTTTCAAATGAAGAGGTTAGTCAATGCTAGTAAGAACTTTGTATTGATGATTGTAAAATCCAAAGAAGATGATAAATCTGAGGCAATCAAAGGGTATGATCTAGAGCATAAAGTTGAATTGGTCAAAGTAGTTTCCGGCTATGATGACTTACTTTAGGAGCCAAAGGGATTCCCACCAAAGAGAGAGATACAACATGAAATCCAATTACAAAAAGATGTGCCTCTTCCAAACATCGAAATGTATTGTCCATTAGTTATGCGGAATGAGGAAATAAAGAAGCAATTTTAGGAGTTTGTTGAGAAAGGATTTATTCATCCAAGTTCCTCTCCTTGTGGTTCTCCAATTGTGTTAGTGCCAAAGAAGGATGGTTCTTGGAGAATGCACATCGACTACACAGCCTTGAACAAGATAACGGTAAAGAATAGGTATCCTCTTCCCTGAATAGATGAATTACTTGATCAATTAAAATACGTATTTTATTTCACTAAGTTATACTTGTGTAGTGGATATAATCAGATAAGAATTGTGGAAAATAACATTTGGAAAACTGCATTAAAGACAAAACAGGGAATGTTTGAGTGGTTGGTCATGCCCTTTGGGCTTTGTAATGCATTAGCTACCTTTATGATAGTCATGAATGATTTCTTTCCTCCTTTCATTGATGATTTTTCTGTAGTTTATTTAGATGATATTCTTATATTCCTTCAAACTTGGAATGATCATGTAATTCATGTAAATAAAGTTTTTGATGTTTTGAGAAAACAAAAACTCTTTGTAAAAATGTCTAAATGCAAATTCACTAAGAAATCCTTAGTGTACTTAGGCTATGTTGTAGTAGGTGGTCAATTGAAAGTAGACCATGAAAAGGTCGAAGTTATTGTAAAATGGCCTAATCCAAGTACAGTCACAAAAGTCAGAAGTCTCTTAGGTGCGGTTCAATACTAGAGGAAGTTCATCACCAACTTCTCCTACATTGCTTCACAATTGCACATGTTAACTAGTATGAAGACAACTTTTCGGTGGGGAGGTCCACAGCAAAAGGCCTTTGAGACTTTGAAGGAAAAGTTGAGCACCACGCTATTTATGGTTTTACCAGATCTACAACAACCATTCAAGATCGAGATATATGCAAGTAAGTTTTCCATGGGATTAGTACTCATGCAAGGAGGTAAACCAATCTTCTATCACTCTAAAACCTTTACAGGTATAGTAATTAATTGTCCTACTTATGATAAGGAACTTTAAGCATTAGTTCAGAGTGTAAAAAAATGGAAACACTAGTTAATGGGTAAAGAAACTGTAATCCACACTAATCACTAGCCACTTCAATACTTGCACTCAAAATCCAAATTGCAACAAATTAGGCACTTTAGGTGGATGGGTTTTCTTCAATAGTTTCATTTGGTAATTAAGTATGAAAAAGGTGCCCATAATGAAGTAGCAGATATGTTGTCTAGGCCTCTCGTCATGAATGCTATGATTATCCTTCAAGGTAGTTATATGGTCCATGAATTTTTTCAAGAACAATATGCTAATGACAAATACTAAGGATATTTATTCAGCTCTAATTGTAGGAGAACACGTAGAAGAGAAAGATTACTCTGTGCAGGATAAATTGTTATATCACTTGGGAAAGTTGTGTATTCCAAAAGATGAAGAGGCATAGGTAATCAGAGAAGCACACATGTCATTGATTGTTGGACACTTTGGGGTAAGCAAAACAATGACACAACTACAAAAATATTGTTATTGGCCTCATATGCAAGAAACTATATCCAAGTACTTTAGAGGATGTGTAATATGTACAACAAGCAAGCCTAGCAATAGGAAATTAGGGTTGTACACACCTCTACATGTACCACCCCATCCATGGGAGAGTGTTTCTATGGATTTTATAGGGGAACTACCCATGTCTAGGAAGGGACATGATTATCAATTTGTGGTAGTTGATAGGTTCAGCAAAATATGTATTTTAATGCCTTGTAAGAAATAGGTCATCATGAGCTGACAACAAACTTGTACTTTCAATTTGCATGGGTTCATTTTGGGTTTCCTACTTCTATTATATTAGATCGAGATTCTCAATTCTTGGGGGAATTTTGGTCAATATTATGGGAACTCATAGACACTAGACTGAAGAAAAGTATAGCTTTCCATCTATAGACTGATGGATAGACAAAGGTAGTGAATAGGATAGTGGTGCATCTTCTCAAAAGTTACTACAATAAACATCCTAAGTTGTGTGATGAAAATCTACACTATGTGCATCATGCTTAAAACCATGCAACACACTCTTCTACGAAATGATCTCCTTTTGAAACATGTTTCAAGTATCTTCCAAAAACATTGATGGAATTTTATTTTTGGAAGGACGATGTTGAAGATGGATGCCATAATGCAGAGAAGGCTTTGAAGTTCATCTAGAAAGTCCAAGAAATTCATCAAGAAGTCGAAGAACACTTGGAATGGAGCCAAGCCAAATACAAGGCTTGACATGATAAGCATCACATCGATCATCATTTCAAGGTTGGAGACAGAGTTTGGTTACAAATTAGCAAGGAAACAATGCAATGTGAATGAAGGAAGCTCAAGCCGATCAGGTATGGTCCCTTTGAGATCTTGGAAAAGATCGGTACTAATGCCTTCCCACTAAATCTTCCTCCATATATGCATATCTACTCAGTTTTTAAATGCAAAGAATTTGAAGTTGTATGAGACTCCAATGATACTAGATGAAGAGACTAACATTTAGGTTCCATTAGTTAATGATCTTTCACTTGAGTATATGTCAGAGCTGCAAGACGATGTCATCCTAGACAGGAATGTCAGGACTTCATGAAGAGGAGTTGTTGAGTACCTTAGAGTGGGATTGAAGGGGATGAATAGAAGCAAGGAAAATGGATGAAGATTGTTAAAGTGAGGGAACTTTACCCTCACTTACTTTCTAATTAATCAAGATTTCAAAGTTCTGAAAGCTCTCCAGTGGGAAGGATTGATTTAAGTGGATAATTTCAACCAAAATTTTAAGTATTACATATGCTCTAGAAATTGTCACCATGTTGAAGTGCCCAGAAAAATGAACCCAATGCAACTTGAATGCGGTGAAAAGGAGTTCGTACGCTCAAGATATGCTTTGTCAAAGTTGGGTCAAATAGGGTACCAGAGGTAAGACACAAAGGAAAAAAATTGACCATTTTGAAATTGGTCAAAAATGGCATCAAAATGAAGAGCTTGATGAGACGATCCCAATGCCACACGTTTCACCTGAATCCGTGGTCGTATGCAAAAGTTACGCCCAGTCAAAGATTGTGTTGTAATGTTGACTTGACTGTATGGATGCTAACGTCAACATGACATCAACATGTTGATGTGGTAGTCTATACACCAACGTGGAATCTAACTAGGAAGGTGATGTTCACGAATCATGAGCTGACATGTGGTATTTGGTGGCAGATACAGGTGGTGATGATGTGCTTTGGTTAGTGAATCACGAGGTACCACATGGCCCAATCATAGGGCACCATTTGGCACCCCTCACCTCGGTCTTTGAAAATCATTTTAACTATCTAAAATTTGTATAGAGGAAGGATTTGATCCCTAAACCTCCCAATTACTAATTTTGGGTGCCACCATCACACCGCACATTCTTCTTTGTCCATACATAGCTTTCAGTTGTATTTAATGAACCCCTGACACCTCCATCCCTATTTTCCCTCCTCACCACTGCACTAACTAATGATGTTGAGAAATATGCGGGACCGGTTCACTTTAAACAGAAGTTCAAAAACTGAATCTCTCCATAATTAAAAACTTTAACCTTTGATATTTTATTAGCCCAAATAAAATATTTGTAAGGGGCTTAAATAATATCTAAAGATTTTCAAAAAGGATTTAATTAATATTTTAAAGGATTTATAAAGATTATTAAAGATTATGAGAGATTTATTCTTGTAATTATGGGGGATTTTCAAAGATTTTTACTTGTAAATGGCGAGATATAGTTGATTTTGTAAATCATATGGATATTAACCATATTGGGTAAATTTGATGTATAAAAAGGGGGGAGTGGCTTAGGAATGAGTAAGTGGTGAATTATGAAAGAAAAATGTATGGAGAGTCTGAGTGTCCAAATCTATGCATCGAAGGAGCGTCACCCTAGTGCACTTGAAGGAGGGGGATTTTGAAACTCTTCTAAACCAAGAGTCTCGACACTATATTTTTTTGAAGCTTTGTAACTAGTTTTGGAGCATAATCAAGAATCAGTCACTTTGTTGGAGAGTAACCTAAAGACATATCCATTTTGAGGAACTCCATTATTAACTCGTGTTTTGTCTTCTCTCTTTTATCTCTCTTTTGTTCAGTTCATCACTTTATTATTGTTTTATTTATTTAAGCATTTCAATTACATTTTTTAAGACCTTCAAATTAATCATTGTAATCATTAAGCATACACATGCAATTGTCATAGATCCTAATAACAAATCATATTTTCATTCTTTATTTATTAACCTCTTTATTGGAAGTGTTAACGCTACTTATAGTGCTTGTGAATTTGGAAGTAGCTGCTAGTTTTCATGAGGGCTTGAGTAAATAAATATTTGCGTGCATGGGGATGTTTTTCTTTCAAACTTTTGAAGAGGGTAAAATTTTGAATGTCTTTTTTCATAGAATTTTGTTAGGGTAATAAAATTTATCTTTTGTGTGTAGACATTTTTACGGTTTTTTATTTAATTGATGTTAAAATTGAGTGAGAAATGTTTCATAACATATCAAATATTATTTAAGGGCTATAGAAATATTGCTTCTATTTTGAAATTTAAATTAATTGAATTTATAAGTTTTTAGTTGAATGATAGATGCAATATTTCATATCTTGTTTTTAATTTATATTGTAAGAAATTAAAAATAGGAATTTCATAAACAATATGAAGATTTCAATATTGTTTTGAAGATTTAAATTAAGAAATCAAATATCTAAATAAGAAAGTAATTTTATATAGGAATTATTTGAATTTTAATAGAAAGTAAAAAAACAAAAATAGAATTGTTTTATAATTAAGTGTTTTTATAAATTTTATATTTATATTAAGACTAAAATTTAAGATTGAAAATAGAAATAACAAATAAGAACTCTTATTTTTAAGGATAAGATTTCAATTTATTTTAGCTCAATCTAATGGAAATAGAATTAAAAAAAAACTCTTTTTTAGGAAAAGATTTGACTTTCTTATATGAAAGTATTTTCCTCAAATTTATGAGATCTCCCACTCCATAAAAATAAATTTTGAAACTTCTTTTATAAGATTGCTTTTTAATTTTGAAATAATGTGAAATGTTGAAAATATATTTAATGAAAAATAATTAAAAAAATTATGCATGTCTATTAATTTAGATAGCTTAAGTATATTTATTTAAATGATTAAAAAAATATTAATTTTAATGTTTATATTTAATCCATGATATAAATTAGAGAGGGTTTCTAGATTATTTCTTTATATATTTTAGTATTTGAAATATTCATGTTAATTTTATTTATTTATATTCATGATGGATTAATTAATATTTTTTTAGTTATGATATAGTTTTCAAATACTCTTTAATAATTTTAATTTAATGTCAATGTTTGACTCATGATATAAATTAGAGAGGGTTTTTAGATTATCTCTTTGTATCTTTTAGTATTTAAAATATTATGATATTCTATATATATGTATGTATTTATGTATGTGTATGTTAATATTTAGTTTAGTGATGATATAGTAAATGAGCTTGATTCTTTAATAATTTTAATGAAATAAAATATTTTTATATAACTATTTAGAGTAAATAAATATCTTAAGAAATAATATAATTTATCATATATTTTTAAGGTATTTAGAGAAATGTTGAAATAAATAATAATTATTATATATTTAGAGATTGAGGAATAATAGATAGATTTGAATGTGACATATAATAGCATACATGTATTAAATGTTAATATATATAAAATACACTGTGGAGACGTCTATTGCACTAAGAAAAAATGATGAAAATAGGCGCCTTGAGAAGGATAACTCTCGACGTATTTTATATATATTAATATTAAATATATGTATGCTATTTAGATTCAACTATGTAGTTTGAATTATGACCAGGTTCATTATTTGATTTTTAGTGGAATGACACTTGGCGTTAGTTTAAAACTTAGAAATCTTACACTATGTTAATCAGATTTAAGCCTGAAATCAAAGGTCTCTCTTTTCAAGTTCATTGAAGGATTAATATAGAGCTATTTTGATGGATGACTAGCTGAGTGATATTGGGTTGCTACTCTTTGTTTATTAGATTTGAGTTTTGTAGAGTGTACTAGTCACCCAATTAAAAATGTAGATTCAAAAATTTTAAATTATTGTTTTTTTTTAGTTAATAATGTGTGAGGGTGCTCAAAATATCCATCCTGGGTGGGTGTTTGTGTGGTGTGTGTGTCTTTCCTTATCAAATACTCACCTTATTTTCGGGATGTTGATAATAGGACTGGTATTTGACGGCCAGACCTACATGTCTTATGAAATTTTTATGAGAGTTTGGTTATCTATTGACATTTTGAGGAAAATATAAATTATGAAAAATGTTTAGTTTGGAAAGAATTTTATAAAAATTCAAGAATTCAGTTAGGCAATTTGACGTAAAAGTTTGAATAATTTATCTATATTATTTCAAAAATATGTAAGAATAGAATCTGTAGCAAATTGAATGTAGTTTCTAAACTAATAGATTTTTTTTTTTTTTAAACTATTTCATGAAAATTTGAAATTTCAATGTGCGTGACCACCCTAACCACAATAAAATAATAATTTTTTATAAGATTTTAGATATAAGTAGAGGACTCATGTCCCGATGTGATGTATATTTTTTTGTGATTTATTTCCAAGTAAATAATTAACTAACATACATATATTAAATATTAATATATATAGAATAAGAGTTATACTTCTCAAGGCACCTATTTTCATCATTTTTTCTCAGTCAATAGGCCTCAATAATTATAACTCTCGATGTATTTTATATATATTAATATTTAATATATGGATGCTAGTATATGTCACATTCAAATCTATCTATCATTCCTCAATGTCTAAATATATAATTATTATTTTTTATTTCAACATATCTCTAAATACATTAAAAATATATGATAAATTATGATAATTATAACTCTCGATGTATTTTATATATATTAATATTTAATATATGGATGCTAGTATATGTCACATTCGAATATATATATCATTCCTCAATGTCTAAATATATAATTATTATTTTTTATTTTAAACATTTCTCTAAATACCTTAAAAATATATGATAAATTACGATAATTATAACCTCTGTGTATTTTATATATATTAATATTTAATATATGGATGCTAGTATGTGTCACATTCAAATCTATCTATCATTCCTCAATGTCTAAATATATAATTATTATTTTTTATTTCAACATTTCTCTAAATACCTTAAAAATATATGATAAATTATATTATTGCTAAAATATTGATTTACTCGAAATATTTTATTTCATTAAAATTAATTAAAGAGCCAAGTTTATTTCAAAACTATATCATCACTAAACTAAATATTAACATAAACATACTTAAATACATACGTGCATATATAGAATATCATAGATATTTTAAATACTAAAAGATACAAAGAGATAATCTAAAAACCCTCTCTAAATTATATCATGAGTTAAACATAAACATTAAAATAAAATTATTAAAGAATATTTGAAAACTATATCATTACAAAAAAATATTAATTAATCTATCATGAATATTATATGATTATAAATAAATAAAATTAACATGAATATTTTAAATACTAAAAGATATAAAGAAATAATCTAAGAACCCTTTCTAATTTATATCATGGATTAAATATAAACACTAAAATTAATCATTTTTAATCATTTAAATAAATATACTTAAAATAACTAAACTAATAGACATAAATATTTTTTTTAATTGTTTTTCATTAAATATATTTTCAACATTTCACATTATTTCAAAATTAAGAAGCAATCTTATAAAAGAAGTTTCAAGATTTATTTTTATGGAGTGGGAGGTCTCATAAATTTGAGGAAAATACTTTCATATAAGAAAGTCAAATCTTTTCCTAAAAAAGAACTTTTTTTTTATTTCTATTTCTTATTTATTAGTTCTATTTTCAATATTAAATTTTAGTCTTAATATAAATATAAAATTTATAAAAACACTTAATTATAGCAAATTGAATGTAGTTTCTAAACTACTAGGTTTATTTTTTTTAAAATCTATTTGGTGAAAATTTGAAATTTCAATGCAGTAGTACTTAAATTTTAGGGAACTCTAACCACAATAAAATGATAATATTTTTTTATAAGATTTTAGATATAAGTAGAGGACTCATGCCCTGATGTGATGCATATTTTTTTGTAATTTTTTTCCAAGTAAATAATTAATTATGATATTTTTATTACAACTTTTTACAAATATAAAAACTTATATGTCTAACCACCTTAACTTGGTCAAAACTTCATTAAATTCAATTTTTCTTTTAATCCTATAGTATGCGAAGCATAGAATGTGATGCATGTTTCGGATTCAAAAAATGTGATATTGTTTGAAAGCTATAGATATTTTTCAATCAGCCTATCAATCAAGACTTTAGTCATAATTCAAATAGAAAATGAATAATAATTATTTATTAAATTCAAAGTAAAACATAATTTATATTGGTGGAAAGCTGAGAATATCACTGAATTATCCTTCATAATTCCATATATCAAAATGTCGACCAAGGTTACAAATATATAGGTTGAATGGAAGTAGCCGTATGCTCTAAAATAGAATTCACAGGTTCAACCATATAACAATATATGTATATGAAACCCAAAAAATCTAATAACAATCAAACAAACAAAAACAACCTAAACAAGCTATCTATGTGTGTAAATGATGGAATATCCAACATTCTCCCCTTATTACATCATTTCTTGAAAGTATTAATAAGAGAACCCTGAAAAGCTTCAAAATTCACATGTGCAAGAAGCTTGGTGAAGATATCAACATGTTGTTCTTGTGCTGAGCAGAATTGGAGTTGAATGTTATTTTGTTGAACATGTTTTTGTATGAAGTGGCAATCAACTTCAATATGCTTGGTTTGTTCATGAAACAATAGATTACGAACAAGCTTGAGAACACTTTGATTATCGCAATAGAGGACCGTAGGTTGGTTTTGTGGTACCCCCAATCTTTCTAGTATGCGACATAGCCAAATTGCTTCACAAACTATTGCACTTGCTACATGATATTTTGCTTCTATTGAGGAACGAGTAGTTGTGGCTTGTTTCTTACTTCCCCAAGAAATAGGACCTAAACCCAAGAAGAAAACAAATCCAGATGTGGATTTCCTATCATCAACTGAACCTGCATAATCTACATTTGTATACCCTGTTAAGAAGAATTGATCATTCCTTTTGTATTCCAAACCATGATTCATTGTACCATGTATAGACCCTTTTTGCTGCTAGCCAATCATATTTATTTGGATCTTGCATGAATTGTGAAAGATAATTAACAACAAAACTGATATCTGGTCTAGTATAATTCAAGTAAATGAAACCCCCAATCATTTGCCGATAGAGAGTTGTGTTCACTGAGGAGATGAATCGTAAATAGACAACTGCAAACCTAATTCCATAGGTGTAGACATGGGTTTGGAATCCATCATTCTAAACTTTGTGAGAAATGTCTTGGCATATTTTATTTGAGAAACAAAGATATGGTGATTTTTCTGCCATACCTCTAAACCGAGGCAATAGTGAAGTAGTCCAAGATCTGTCATATCAAAGTCTTTCTTGACACCAATTTTGGTTGTCTCAATCATTTCTTTTGAGTTGTTTGTGATAACTAATTCATCAACATATACAAAAATGATCGCAATATCCCCCCATTGATCCTTGAGGTAGAGATTAGGATCATATGGTTGCCTAGTAAAACCAATTTTTAGCAAATGTTCATCAATTTTAATAAACCAAGCTCTAGGAGCCTATTTGAGACCATATAGGGATTTGACAAGTTTGCATACCTTTTCTTCTTTACCAAGTGCAATATATCCCTTTGGTTGAGTCATATAGACCTCTTCCTTAAGGTCTCCATTAAGAAATGCACTTTTAACATCTATTTGGTACAATTTCTATCCAAATTGGGTAGCTAAAGCAAAAATCATTCTAATGGTTTTTATCTTTGTAGTGGGAGCAAATGTTTCTTCATAGTCTATCCCTTCTTTCTAGGCATAACCCTTGGCTACAAGTTTAGCCTTATGCTTATCTATACTACCATCTACTTTATACTTAGTTTTAAAAATCCATTTACAACCAATTGCTTTCTTACTAGGTGGTAGTTCAACAAGCTCCCAAGTGTTGTTTTTCACCAAAGATTGATACTCTGCATCCATAGCCTATTTCCAAGGCTTTGACTCTAGTGCTTCCTAAACATTAGATGGCTCAAAATTTTCAACTATTGTAGCCATTAGAGCTAAGTTTACCTCATTGCAAGCCATGTTGTGAGTCCTTGAACCTAAAATGGAAGTGTTTGGGACTCCATCTAGCTTTGCATCTCAAATAGTAATATTGTACCATTTTGGTAATGGTTTTGTGACGGTTGTGGGTGTTGACTGGTTTTCAATATTCTCATCATTTTTACCATCCATGTTGAAAATAGGAACGTTATATGTAGTAGGTGATGAAGTGGGAGGAGAACTTGAATCACTCTTCTCATCAAAAATTACATCTCTACTAATGTAAATCTTCTTTGTATTGGGATCCATAAGGTGATATGCTTTGGATTCATTACTATATCCTAGAAGAATACATTTCATTTATTTTTCATCTATCTTCTTCCTTTTTTGCTTAGGAATGTGCATTTAGGTTGTGCATCCAAACACACGAAGATGAGAGATAGAAGGCTTTACCCCTGTCCATGCTTCTTTTTGGTGTAATTCCATCAAGTGTTTTGGTGGGTGCATGATTCAAAAGATAAACTGTTGTGTGAACAGCTTCGGCCCAACATGCACGCTCTAGTTGAGAATCTTTCAACATACTTCAGACCATCTCCACGATGACATGATTTCTCCATTCAACAACTCCATTTTGCTGAGGTGTGTATGTTGTAGTCATTTGACGCTGAATTCCATTTTCTTTCAGATATGTGGAGAATTTTGTGCTGGTGTATTCCCCCCCTCAATCTGAGCAGGGGACACGAATATAGTGACTCATATTTCTCTCTACCTGAGTGTGAAACTCTTTGAAATATGATAGAGCTTCATCTTTATGCTACAAGCAATATACCCACATTTTCCTTGTGTGATCATCAACAAACAACTGAAAATACTTATAGCCATTATGACTAGGTGGCATAGGCCCACACAGATCAGTATGCACTAGCTACAAAGGCTGGCTTGCACGATGCTCACTAGGATAGAAGGGTGCTTTATGTTGTTTTCTAGCAATACAACTAGAACAAATAGCACTCAAATTCTCAAGTGAGGGAAGCCCTTTGACCATGCATTTTTTACTAAGTGTTTGCAAGTAACTAGTGCTTAAATGACCAAATCTATGATGCCAAAGAAGAGAAAGATCTTCATCCTTAGTCACTAAGGCTTGATTATTAGAAATTCTATCAAGCCTGAACATTTTTCCAATCTTAGTAGCACTGGCAACAATTTTTTCATTTTTAGACTTATCTTTAATAAGACAAATCTTTGTATCTTGATGGCAATCAAAATCAATCCTAAGGTTGTGGTCAAGAAATTGATGAACAAAAAAAAGATTTTTGGTAAGTCCTGGCACGTATACTACATTCGTAATCCAATAATGATTAATGTGAAACTTCAAAGAGATGTCACCAATACCTTTGATTTCATGAGTGGTATCATCTCCAAGAGTGATTGTACCATGATGGGGTTTCAAAGTGAGAAACCACTCTTTTTGACTAGTCATGTGCTTTGTAGCACCTAAGTCCACATACCATATTGATGTTGCGTGTGAACCATTTTTTGAAGTGTGAGCTGAAAGCACGTATTCCTCATCTGGAGAATTTTCGGCTTTAACAACATTGTTTTGTTGTTTTTGTTTGTTCTTCTACTCCTATTGTGGTTTGTTGGATGATCCTTTGTTGAAGGAGTTGTACCAACAATTTTTCACATCATGTTCAGTTCTTTCACATATTGGACACTTCTTCTGAGAACTGGATGAATTACCAGATTTAGGAGGTCCACTGAATTGTTTCATAGGATTCTTGCCTTTATGACGTGTAGTCATGGTATGATCCTCCTCCTCATGCTCTTGCCTTAGAGACTCTTCTTTCTGCCAAAAATTCACCAAATTTTCGAAAGTGGGTGCCGTCTCTATGAGATTCAAAGTTGTCACAAAAACTTTATATCTTGGAGGCAGTGCCCGCAAAACAATGGGTACCAAGAATGCATGCTTGGACCTAAGTAAGAAATGAAAATGTTTTTTTCAAAATGAATTGTTCCTAAAATACAAATGATTAAAGGCTAGGACTAAAAGAGACTTTATTATGACATTCCCATGCATTTGAGAGACTCTAATAAAAATGAAAAAATAAAAAATATTATAGATTTGTCTGTCAAACACCAGACCTTTGTAAAATGGATCATACTTGTATTTATGCAATACTCGCATGAACGTGGATCAGTCAATCAACAAGATCTGCTAGTTTCGCTTTTCTAATAACTACAGTGAAAGCTTTGAGTCGATGGAAACAGAAAAGAGATCCTGCAAAGCAATGAACACTTCTGCCAACAAAGTGCATAAGGCCGCGTAGCATACACTCTATTGAAACAACACCCTCAATACTCATGAGATTCGTGTCACCTCTCTCACAAGTGCGTGGAATTGTTGGAGACTACACCATCATTGGCACTCTAATGCAAGGATCCATGCACACACAGGAATCATGCCGATTGAGACCTCGATCAAATTTTCTGGGACTCAACAAAATGATAATAGATAAATTACCAATGTGAATGCCATAGTTCGGGCTGATGAACAGACAGATATGAGATGCGACCAAATTGAAAGAACACAATCCAAATTTTGCGCAACCAGAGGTCTTACCACAATAGAAATCACCAAGTGAAACAACATACAAAAATTGCAACGGCACTTCAACTGCCACGATATGAGGAGCAAAGAGAATCTCTACAGGTCTGAGACTGCATTCAAGACACCACGAGCCAAATGACGGGATTTATTACACGAGCTCATGGACTCACAAGCAAGCTAAACAATGAATGCACAACTATAATGAGCTGATCACTAAGAAGAAGTATGCGATGACATATGGGTAGACCAGAGGGTAGTCACTATCCCAGCAGCCACACCATGTGCACGCGGACTAACACAGGGCAGAATATGAATGTAGTAGCCTGGATGGGAAATCTACTGCCATCCGTGAACCAATACTTCTCTGTTGAAAATGCACTCGATTTGAGCCAAATGGAAGCCAAAACATTTTTTTGTTGAGACAATGAAGCAATAGAATAGGCATCCTCAACTCCTATCATATTGCCTGAGTCGAAGGCATCTCTAACTTACAAAATAATCGACACAGAATTTGTAATGCTTTGATACCATATCAGAGAATTATCCTTCATAATTCCATATATCAAAATTTCGACAAGCTTACAAATATATAGTTGAATGGAAGTAACTGTATGCTCTAAAATAGAATTCACGGGTTCAAACATATAACAATATATATGTATATGAAATCCAAACAATCTAATAACAATCAAACAAAAAAAAAAAACCTTAGCAAACTATCTACGTCGGTAAATGATGGAATATCCAACAGAGAATCTCCTTTTTAAAAAAATTTAGTTTCATCAATCTTGGGTAACAAAAGTCGTCATTCATATGGGCTATCATATCACTTACATATTGCCACTTTTTAGCCCATCGTGATAATACACATACCCAAATAAAAAAATATATAATTTTTTAATTTAGTGATAAAATCTTGGAAATTTTTTTTTTTTTTAATTTTTTTTTGTTGATTTTTTTTCTATATCACTAATATGTTGTAGAAAATTTTGAAAAATCTTCAAAAATTATAAGAAAATGAGTTAATTATCATGATCAATCATTTCATTTTTTAAAAAAAAAATCTTATAAAAAAAGTAGAGGCTCTAAGGTGGAAATGGTTTATGGCTTTAAAGGGTAAGACTTATAATATATAGTTGTCATCATTGATTTAAAATATAATTTGACAACTCTTTTGTATTTCACAAGTAAAATATACTTATTGCTTGTAATGCTTATGGAGCCCAAAATTGGTTTTGGATTGTAAGATGGGGAAAATCAATCTAGCCTAGATAATAGTGATAACCACAACACTTCTAAGCTATTAACCTCATTTAAACAAGAAAAAAAAATGAAACATAAGAAAATTAAAAACATTAAATCAAAACACTCTCCATGCTTGACTTTGAATCACTTTTTTTGTCTCTCCTATTTCTTTTTTTGCAAATCTACCCTCACATTTGGGGTTGAAGTTGTGAAAATACCTACAAATAGCAAGCGAGAATGTTGGATATAAGTGGTTGTTAAGGTCAAAATGAAGGAGAAAGGATTTTTTTATAGAAAACTATTTTCAAGAACGGACGGTCGAGATCAATCTTCTAGAAAGATGTCGAGATCAATGGTGGAGGATTGATGTACCAAAAATGGTGGGCTAGGGACGGCTATGACACCGACGGCTAAGCTTAATGAGCAAGTGGAGGGATAATGGAAGATTTAAAAATTAAAAATCATTAATTCATGAAAAAGGAATATTTGGCCAAGTGGAGGACAAATGATTCATTTGAATTATTTATTTGAGAAAAAGAAGAAATAAACATATAATTAAAACAATTTGCATAATTATTTTAATTAAATGAGAGGAAATATGAAAAGGGGCATTAAATAATTAAATTGAGTTAATTATTTAATACAAGAGACACATGGAGGACAATTAACTAATTTTGATGATTATTTAACAACTAGAAGGATTAAGAGGGGGAGTGAATAGTTAAATAAATAATTAACCATAGATGAAATATGACAAACAAATTATTAAATAAATATTAATTTATTTAATTATTGAAGAAAGGGGGATATTAGCGACACAATTAATTTATTTAATTGATTAGGATAGAAAAAGGTTAAGAAATAAATTAATTAAATAATTAAAATTATTTAATTATCAGAAGACGAAGACCAAGAAAAATGACTCTCACAAACTTAGGATATTTAAATCAGTGTCTACATTTTTCCCCTCTTTAACATAATGCATTTCATCACATTGTGTCAAATAAATTCAGTCAAAAGATGCCCTGATAAAGCAAGGTCATCGCCCCCTCAGGAAAATTTTACAAAATTTAAAAAAAAATTAAAAATTTGGAAAAATTGTTCTAATAAGATAATTTGATTACCAAAATTCCAATGGTGAAGATGGAATTGAGTTGCAAGGTTGCTAAGGGTGTCAAATTTGAGTTCAAGGTCATCAAAAGGTGCACCCAGTAGACAAGGCATGAGGAAACCCTAACTTTAAACTTATAAATAGGAATTAGATTGGTTTAATAGGTCATTTGTGCAATCCAGCTTTAGAAATTCTTGGAGCTCTAAGTGATTTGACTGAGAATATTTCACCTATTCCAGAGGCCACCCACCATGTGTATCGCATCTACCCCTACTGCCGACCTGAGGGAGTGCCTACCTCGGTGAGTACTTGAAACCCATCTTTTAATTTTTTCACTTTTCATGCATTTAGGTAGGGAAAATTTTTAGCAGGAAATTGCATCGTAGATGAGAAGTTGTTCGGTATAATCTTCTCATCATGACATAATTGATTTAGGGTTAGGGAAGGGTCGGTTGCATTGTGATGCACCAAATGTTACAATGCAATTGAATTTTTGAGTCACACATGCGGCCGAGAATGACACAATTGAAAGGTTGTGATGCAAGCATTGTATGAAATGATGCATGTGAGAGGCAAGTGACACAATTGCAGTTATGAGTTGGTGGAAAATGTGTGTGATGTATTCGAGAAAATAGTGACGTAATTGCCTAGTTAAAAATTTGTCCCAAATAAGGATAATTTGAGTTGGTCAACTTAGGTTCGATAGGTCAACTGAACGTCTTGGATTGACACAATGGTTTGCTTGATGATTTCAGGAGCTTCTACAACCTATCTATATGTGAGATTCAAGACTAGATGTTTTTCGACTACGAGACCAGTTGGGTGATGAGGAAAGATAGACATTGCTTGAACTTGGTTTGTTTTATGTTACTTATATGCTCGTGATTAGAGAAAACAGGGGAATGTTGACAACATTGGTAGGGCGATGGAACTCTAAGACTAGCAGCTTCCATTTGTCAACGAGGGAGGTGACAGTCACCTTGGAGGATGTGTACAAGATATTTTAGCTTCTAATTCATAGTGAGAAGGTACACTATGACCCCGCTCGATGATTGCAAACACTTTATGAGTATTATGACTATGATGATGATGTAGAGATCGGGATCCAAGGATATAAGATCAAATGGGAGACCTTGGTGAAGAGATATGATAGATATTATTGTGTCTTATGCACTTGATAGTAGGGGTGATGATTCCCAATCATCGAGGACATAGTTTCTCCATAGGCTGAGGAGAGATTTTTGGGTCGATGGTTCATTTTGGGACTATGTATGCATGGGGGCCATGCCTATTGGCTATGCTTTATTTCAAGTTGCATGATATTTCCTACAAGGGAGGAAAGAGTCTGAGCTGTGGGGTCAAATTGTTGATAGTATGGTCCTGGGAGCACATAGTAGTGTTCTGACCTCTGGTGGTATGATAGTTAGTTGCCAATGCTCCATATTCATATATGTATCAGGGGGCCCTGACATAAAAACATGTGGGGGATGTTGGTTACTAGAGGCATGGTTTGGACACATTGGTCAGCTTTATCTAGAGACCACGCATGACTTGTGATTTATGGATCAATGAGGATGATCACCTACCATGGTGTCGACAGCCGAGGTATCTTGTCGGGTGTAGAGTGCAGAGTTAGCATATTATCAAGATGTATCTCCTAGAGAGGGTTCGAAGGTAGTTTAGGGAGAGATAAGGTGTTCTAGTTGGCACTACAAAGTGTGCACAGTCCTCCCGAGAGGTTCATCCATGGGGGCCCCAGATTGTTGTTACTACAGTCGAGTAGGAGATTAATTCCTTGCAATCATTAGATTAGGAGTGGAGGAGCATTGATGTTGACGTAGGTATGACACAAGAGTATGATGCCTGGTGGTTGATTCACAAGACTATACCACTTACAGATCCATAGCAGCCAACACCTGTAGAGCATCGAGGTATCGAGAGGCCAGAGAGGTGACAAGGGTCGGAGGGGTGGAGGGAGAGGGGATGGTGGATGAAGATAGGAGATGATGAAGGAGATGGATGGGGAGGATGAGGGACAGAGGGTGACAGGTGGTGGGATAGCTACTACTGATCTGAGAGGAGGAGGAGATGGAGGAAGATCAACCAGAGGTGAGAGTAGCGGTAGAGGTGGTAGTGTAGGAGGGGGAGAAACATACATAGATTCCTGCATTAGAGGTGGCACACCTAGAGGTTGAGGTGATGGAGGTCGAGTTAGTAGGAGAGGGGGGACAAGATGAGCCAAGAGAGGTTGAGATGGATGAGGTAGAGTGAGTCCTTCAAGAGAGGATTATTCAGGGGATGGGAGATGAGGATCCAGAGGAGGTGGGGGATAGAGGAGATGAGGGATCTGCAAAGTAGAGGATAGCCACATTGCACACTTAGGTACATGACTTAGAGACAAAGTTGAGGACTATGACAGTGGAGAGAGATGGCCTTAAGGTTGAGAGGGATTCTTTTCAAATTGAGAGAGACCTAGCTATCATCAACCGACAATAGACAAACCAGAGGATGGTCGATTTTACCACCACATGCAGTGGGTCTATCGTGGATGTCATGAAGGAGTATCCTAGGGCCAGCAGGGCCATGTAGTACTATAGATATCTATATGAGAGAGTAGTATTGTCAGAGAGGAGGGAGCCCACATTTTTAGAGATTGAGAGTGGCTCACAAGGTAGGACCCACAGCAGGACACGCAATAAGCACACTCAAAGCAGATCGAAGACCTAAGGCATGAGATGGGACACACCATATGATAGGTAATCCACCTTAGAGCATGGGCCTAGATATTCATCACACCGGGAGGACAAGGATGCCCCAGGGACAAGAGATCAAGGCAGCTTGGGATAGAGCATCTTTTTATTTATCATGTTATATGGACACTTATATTTTTTATTATCGAGCCTATGAGCTCCATTTTTTTATTGGACACAACACATCTTGACATTGTACCCATGACACTTATTATTTTGAGCGATATATATGATATGATTTTTTATGGTGGTTTATGATATGCAGTGCTATTATGTTATGGATTTTCATGTTGTGGTTATGATGACTATTAATCCATTCTAGATGGTTATGTGATGGTTTAATATGTTTTATTTACTATTATGTGATGAGTATTTTATGCCTTTATGCAATGTGATGATATGATGCATTTATGATTATGGATGTTTATATCGTTATGATATGGATGAATGCAATGACCTAATTTTTTGAATGTACTGTAATATGGAAATGCAATTAATTATGAATGTAATGGAATGTTTATATGATAATACAAAATGTGATGATTGAAAATGTTTAAAATGCAAAATGATATACCATGTTGTAATGTATAACATGATGTTATTAATGTGATGCAATGTATATGACATGTAATGTAATGTGATGTGGAATGTAATGATATGAAATATGATGGATTGTTATAATGTAATGCAATATAATGTTAATTATTTATGAATGATTTCTATATTTTTATATTTTCTTATGCAAATATATGTAGCTAAATATGATAATGATGTCTATGATGAAAATGCTTTATATGATGCTTTCTAACATGATTATGTATGCAATATGTTTTTGTGTGTCATAGGACTGTGTCAAGATGTAGACAAAAGAAATGTTAGCATAGAGGAGATGGATATTAGTGTGAAAAAGAACAAAGGACAAAGGAGATGGAATGTTAGATGGGAAATGACAAGGGGCCAACTTTCATGCTTTAAAATTTATCATCATTGGGTGTCAATTTTTTTGCAAATGGAACACAGAAACCATGGTATGACATAGACCAAGGTGTGTAAGGTGGCCATTTGTGAGAGACAAGCAATTAGAAAGACAAATCCAAAGGACAAGGAATGACCCAACTCATACTAATGACCCAATAGTCTTAGTATTCTTGCCAAGACAAACCACATAAAACAAATAAAGAAAAGAGGTCATGATCCATCATTGTTCCTCTAAATCCATTTGGACATCCTTGAGGTAACTAGTAACATGACCCAAAACCAATCAAAACGATAAGACAAACCCAGAACAACAAAGTGTTTGCCAAAGAGATAGTGTTTGCTAGTAATATGGATAAGATTGCTTAATATGATCGATTAAGTTGATCAAGATGACCAAATTTGATGGGTTGGTGGACAAGGATTGATCAATAAGTTGAAAATGGTTGACCAGTTGATTTGATTGATAGTGCCCAGTTTTAGGAAGGACACATCCTGATTAAGGCCAATTAAGTGACCAAGATGACAAGATTGATTGACTTGATAAAGTCTGATTGATGTGATTGACCAATGTGATGACGCCTGGTTTCAGGAAAGACATCTCGTATAAGGAAAGAAACACATCTAATAAAATTGACCAAGTGACAAGTGTTGACAAAGCACCTAACTGCAAGAAAGATACATCCCACTTAAGGTGAATGACCAGATTGATCATGGACAAAGTTTAATCTTAGGAAGGAGACATCTTGATAAAACATGAAATATAATACCGAATGAGGAAAATGATATAATGCCCCATTTTGGATGAAGATCAATGACCTAATCAGTTGATTGACGATAATATGATCTTGATTCAGCGAAGATGTGAGATTTGTTGGTTATGTTTTCTATTTGATTCATGATTTGGTTTGAATGATGATTGAACTTGCAGACAAAGAACAAGATCTGACTCGACGAACCCCTAAATGACTAACCTAGGTGGCCTTAGGGGCTCATTGATTGATGGGCCTTTCCTACGTTATACACGTAGAGACCTTGTAGATCAACATGACTTGACTTTGTTTTATTAGATAAAATACTGAGTCATGATTTTATTTGGACAACCTAAAAGGACTAACCTTAATGTCTTAGGGGCTCATTTAAGATGATCCTTTCCTACGTAAAAAATGTGCAGAGACAACATAGTTTTACCCTACTAACAAAAACTAACTCAGACTCAAACTCAAACTCTATTTTTGGATATTTTTTATGTTTTCTGATCTTTTTAGATTTTTGAAGTTTTAGGATTTTTTTGGATTTCAATGTTTTATGATTTTTTTGGATTTTGATGTTTTAAAAGGCTGATACCATGTGTTATTTCCCATGAAGACATAAGTCAAGGAAATTCCCCCAGTCAAGTACATGATCAAATTATTATGCACAAAGGGATCGATGGATGCAAACGAGACTAAATGTCAGTGGTTCTTAGGCCATGAGAAGGATGATGAAGCTTTATTATTATAGATAGGTGTCATGTGGAAAGGAATGAGTGAAGGGTGAAAGACCAGGTGGAGTGATAGTAGATGGTGGAGCATAGAATAAACACACATGGTGCCTATTTTCTAGGTTTTCACCATGGTACTTATCCAAAGCGCCATCAAAGTGGTTTTCACTTTTGGATGAATTATTTCTCTTTACTATTTTTTTTCTTTTTTCATTTTTTTGTTTTTTTGTTGTCACCAAGATGCTTGTTTGCCAAGCTTTTATCAAAGTGACTTTTTTTTTTTGTATTTTTGAACTTTTGAAGGGATACTCTGAGAATCAAGTATGATACTTGCGAAGCTGCATATTGTTGATAGGTTCGGGCAATGGTTCTCCTTCAGGAATAGAAAGTTGATAGGCACTAGATCCATATGATTTTGTGATGATATAAGGGCCCAACCAATTAGGTTCAAACTTTTCAAGCTTCTCTCATCCTACATGATTCTTCATATTTTCTTTTAGGACTAAATCATCAATGCCAAAGCTTCTAGGTCAGACCTTCTTATTGTAGTTGCATCAAAGGTGATTCTAATATGTCTGCAAATGTGTCCAAGAATTTTATCTCTTTTCATCCAATAACTCTAGCTCATGTAGGTAGGATACACAATATTCTTCTTGATTAATCAATCCTTACATAGATACTCTTAGAGATGGTAACTTGACCTCAATAAGAATTATGGCTTCAGGTCCATAGACAAGGGAATATGGAGTGGCTCTTGTAGGGGTGTGAACACTAGTACAATAGGCCCATAGAGAAATATTGAGTTGGAGATGCTAGTCACAACCAACGTCATTGACAATATTCTCTAAGATTTTAAGGATAATCTTATTAGATGCCTTGGCTTGACCATTACCCTAGGGGTAATACGAGGTAGCAAAGTGGTGTTAGATATGAAATTTTTCACAAAGCTCATGAACATCCTGATTCTTGAAGGGTGACCATTGTTTGTAATGATGGACTATAGGATACCATAGCGACATATTATGTAATTAAAGATGAACTTAGCTATCTATTTCCTAGTAATCTAGGTCATCGAGATGGCTTCAACTCATTTGGTAAAGTATTTAGTGGCGATAAGGATACACTTATGTCCTTTTTCAGAAATGGTTTGGATCTTTCCTACAAGGTTGAGTCCCCATTGAGAAAATGGCCAGGGTGTTGTAAGTGGATGTAATTCCTAAGCTAGCGTATGTATAAGACTCCATGAATCTGGTGAAATTTCTTCACAAAGTGATAAGCATCATATTCCATTGTAGGCCAATAATATCCCATCCTCATGAGATTTTTGGCTAAGTTTGGACCAGAAGAGTGAGCTCCACATATACCATGATGTACCTCTTATAAAGCCATTTGTGCTTCATTTGAGTTGAGACATCAGAGGAGGGTGTTATCTAGGTTACAGTGGTAAAGGGTATCTCCAATGATGACATATTTAGATGCTTGTTGGATAAATATTTTGCATTGGTTGAGGGACAAGTTAGGATAATTTGGTCATGTAAATAACTATAAATATATTTGTACCAAGGAGATTCAAGACCAACAAGTTCACACATAAGTTCAGTTTTGGTGACATCAAACGCAAGGATCAATAGTTGTTCTACCAAGAACTCATATTTCGATGCATTGTTAGGAATGTCCGAGAGAGATCCAATTGTAGCCATTGCATCAACTACTTTGTACAGGATTCTCGGTATCTAGTCGAAGGTAATGTTATCAAGGTACAATTTGAAACTATCCATTATGCGCTTGTAGGGCATCATTTTTTATCCTTGGTGTCATAATCATCATTAACTTGCTTAATTTCTAACTGGGAATTGCCATAGACTTGAAGATCCTTGATTTTCCATTTTAATCCCATTCAGAGACTTGTCAATAATGCTTTGTACTCAGCTATGTTATTTGTGCATGTAAATTCTATACGAAATGACTTGGGAATGGAATCTCCTTGGGGTGTGATGAATAGAATACCAGCTCCTAAACCATGATTTGTGAAAGACCCATCAAAGTATAGTTTTCATGTTGTTGGTGTTTCTATGATGAAGATTGATTCATCTGGGATTTCAGATATCAAATGATGATCTGCTTTTACTAGTGCATCTGCAACTTGATCAACTATCACTTGTCCTTTTATTTATTTTTGATCAACATACTCAATTTCATACTCACTTAAGATCATCACCCAATTAGCTAGTCTTCCCGTCAGAGCTTCTTTGCTGAGAAGATATTTCAGAGGATCAGTTTTGGAAATCAGTTTTGTCTTGTGATTTAGCATTTAATGTCTCAACTTTTGTGTTGCATATGCAACTACTAGACATGCTCATTCAATAGGACTATAGTTCAACTCATATTCGACTAAGGTGTGACTAATATAATAAATTGATCATTCCTTGCCATCGTTGTCTTTTTGTGCTAGTAATGCCCCCACTACTGATGTGGTTACCATCACATACAATATAAAATGTCTTTCATCAATCAGAGGCATGAGCACTGGTGGAGTCAATAAATAATTCTTCATCTAATCGAATGCTTATTGAAATTTCTTTGTCCAATTGAAGGGAATTCCTTTTCTTAGCAGATGTTGAAATGGATGGATATTGTCTGCTAACTAGGCAATGAAACTACAAATTGATTGTAATCTTCTTTTTAATGTTCTTAACTGACTAATTTTTGTTGGTGGTGGCATGTCCAAGATGGCTCTGAATTTACTAGGATCAACTTCTATTCCTCTGCAAGAGACAATATATCCTAAAAGTTTTCTTTATTGAACCCCGAAAACACACTTCTTCAGATTTAGCTTGAGTTGGTAATTTTCAAGCCATGTAAAAATCATGTTCAAGACTTCTAGGTAACCACTTCATTATAGAGATATTTTGAGAGGTCATCAACATAGTCTTCCATAAGCACATGCATGTAGTCATGAAAAATAGTAGTCAAGGCTCTCTGATATGTAGCTCCAACATTTTTAAGGCCAAATGGCATGACGTTCCAACAAAAAGTTCCCCAAGTGCATGTGAAAGTTCTCTTCAACTAATCTTCAATAGAAATTCTTATTTTATTGTAACCCGAGAATCCATCCATCAGTGATAACATCTCATATCTAGTAGTAAGGTCCATTATGATATCAATGTTTGGCAAAGGAAAATCATCTTTAGGACAAGCTTTGTTAAGATCTTTGAAATATGTACATACTTTGCTGACCATTTGGTTTAGTAACAGGAACAAGGTTTGATATCCAATCTCTGTAATCAATAGAGCATATGAATTGAACATCCAAGAGCTTCTTCAATTCAAATTTGACAAGGAGTGCAATCCGTGGGTACATTTTTCTTAACTTCTGTTTATATGGATTAGCATTTGGTAACAGTGGCAAGTGATATAGAACAAGCTTGAGATAAAATCTAGGCATATCAACATATGACCATGCAAAATTAACTTTTCTTTCTAAAAATAATGCTATAAACTTGGGATTTTCCTTGATGGTAAAAGATGCTGCCATTTGTGTGATTTTGGAATTGTCTTGTGTACCAATGTCCACTTCTCTTGTTTCTTCTATAATAAATTGTGATCTCTCTCGGTCTATAGGGAGATTTTCTAGTCCTCCATCCTCAAGTTCCTTAGGGAGGTTTTCACCTTCGAATATGTCCCTTATTTTTACTTTTTCATGATCAACAGGTTCCTTTTGATTTTCACCTGAAGACCCATTACTTTTGTTTTCACCTTTTTCATTTTCACTTTTGTGACTAGAGGAAAGGATAGCCTCACCAAAGTATGTTGCATAATCAAGTTATATGGTAAAGGCAACCTTAATATCTCCACTTGGTATTCCTTCATGAACTCCCATTAACTCAACAATTTCATTGTTGTTCTCAAAAGTTTCCAAACTTGGTTCTTTTTTATCCCAATCTATGAGTTGCATGTAGGCAAGGGATAAGCCATCATCAATATTGTCAATGGTCATGGTGTAGGCAGATAGAGTAAAGACAGAGGTAGAGTCAATGGTTTCCCAAAAGTGTTTAATCCATTCTTCTCTTTTCAAAGGTACTTTTGGACAGGGATTTGGCTATGGACCAACTTTAAACATTTGGTTGAATCTTTCATTGAAGGTAGGCTCACCAGTTTCTCTAAACTTTTCTTTAAGGCTATATTTACTAATGGATCTATAGGATTCTAAATCCCATTCTCATTCATTGGAATCATAATCGGTATAATAGTCCTTAGATGTCTCAATTTCATTTGAATCGTTAATGACCTCACTTGAAGATACTTTGATACCCCATATAGTCACTTTTACTGGTACAAACCCCAACCCTTGATTTTTTAGCCACTTAGGAGGTTCTAAAGGTTCCACAATTCCTTGTTTATTTAGGGAAAGGATGTTGTGTCCATCATATTCTTTTCATTTCATTATCATGAACCCTTTCAGACACTATTCAATCAGCAATTTCTTAGGTTCAATATGTCCTCCTCTTCTTTGTATAACCATGTGAGAATATAGTCATCTAAAGACTCTTTGGCTAGCTCCCCCCATTTAGTGAAGGTGGTAGGGGGATTATGAATGATAACTTTAAGTTTTATGGGATGTGGTTTTCCATAAGATTTCGATGATTTAGGTAATTTTCCAATGAAGAAGATACTCTTCATGTATTCTTTGCATCCTTTGTCTTGAATCTAGATTTTGGGCACGAAAGGTGGGTTGAATGGTGTGGATGATTTGACAAGTTGGATTGATCAATGTAATGATATGGAGTGGTGGATGGGTTGGAGGATGAGGCATCTCGATTGATGGGAACTTGACATTCAACAGTTCCTTTTAGGTTTGTGCAATATTGAAAAGGATCGGGGTCATCTGGAATAGTAATTTCAGTGCCATTGTACAAAAAATTGAGGCATTGATTGTAGGTGGATGGGATAGCCCTCATGGAATGGATCCATGGGCAGCCAAGGAGAATATTATAGTGTAAATCTAGATCCAAGATGTGAAATATTGTATTCTGTATTGTTGTCCCAACTCCTACAAGTAGTGAAATTACACCTTTGGATGAACATTCAACATCATCATAACCTGTAATCACAATTTTCCTAGTTTGGTCTATGTTATTCTTAGAGTATCCCAATGCTTTCACCAATTTTAGTGAGCAAATTTTTAGACCTACTCCACCATCTACTAGGAATCCTTTGATCTTATGTTTATTAATGTAGACTTCCAGGTGTAGGGTATCGTTATGGTCTAAATTTTGGGTAGAAATGTCTAATTCAAAGAAGGTGAGATGATGTGGCATATATAGGTATCCAACCATGGCCTAAAATTCATTAACATCTAGATTAGTGGGTACGAATGCTTCTTGTAATACTCTAACGAGGATAGATTTGTGTTGCAAATAAATGCAGAGGAGTTTCAAGATAGAAACTTACGTGGGAGTTTTCCCTAACTGATCCAAGAGATTGTACAAATTTTTTGGCTGAGGATTGGAAGGTGGTCCGAGAATAGTTATCTTGGTCCTGCAAGTGGTAACAACGAA
The DNA here is from genome assembly GCA_007115665.2 of Sequoiadendron giganteum. NCBI lineage: Eukaryota > Viridiplantae > Streptophyta > Pinopsida > Cupressales > Cupressaceae > Sequoiadendron > Sequoiadendron giganteum. The sequence continues at coordinate 28,353,028 of CM021103.1, read as the reverse complement.
TTCTAAATTTGGCTTGTTTATGGTAATTGTGACGATGCAATCAATAAAGGGTCTAATATTAAGGATAATAGTGTTGTAATCATGTTTGACAGTGACATAACTGGCGTTATTGTTATTATTCCCTAAACTAGAGGCTTTTCCTTTATCATGGTCTTGTAAGGGAGTTTTGAATATGGTGTGATAAACATTTGTCTTGCCTTGTGAATCATCTACTGAATTTTTAATAAGGTCTTGAATGATATTCTTGAGTGTCCAACATCTAGTTGTTTTGTGTTCTTTTCCACAGTGATATTCACAATATTCATCTTCTTTCCACCAATCAGGTTTTATCAAAGAGGGTTCATAATTTTTTATGTCCAGTAGTGTGATGGTATTTGATTGAAAGATTTGTTTTAAGACTAATTCAATTGGTTCACCTAATTGGGTGGATGTTCTTTTGGTATTTGGGGGACCTCTTCATTGTTGATTGTTTTGGACTACTTTCAATTTTGATTTTGACCTTACATTTGGGTATTCGGTGTATTTGATGAACTTGATGAGGAGGGACCTTTAAGTTGAATGATTGGACCTTTGGTTATGAATTTGGCATCAACTTCATCATTTGTGACATTCTTGTTTTGGGACTAGTATTTGTTTTTGTCATTGTTTGGTTTTGGAGCCTCTTTATGTACCTTAACCAATCCTTTTACAACAAGACCTTTCTTAGTGAGGACACCTTTTTCAATGATTTCATAAAAGGTCATGCAAAATTGGATTTGTAGACTACTCATCATTTCTTTGTCAAGGTTCTTAGAAAACATGGTGACCAATTATTTTTTAGGAATGTGACAAGGGAACTTGCTAATGAAACCTCACCATCTTTGGTAAAATGAGGTGATTGATTCCCCTTCTTCTTGTTTGTTTGTGCTTAATGTTGCAAGGGTGACATCACTTTTAATGTTGAAGGAAAAGTGATTGATGAATTTTTCAACTAGTTCACCTTATGTCTTGATCCCTGGAGGGAGATGTGTAGACCAATCTAGTTTTGGCCTCATGAGATTTCATGGGAATAGCCTCATCAAATAGGTGGGATCATATGATAATTTCATACATGACATGTTGAATTCTCGAATGTGTTCTATTGGATCCCCTACTCCCTTGTACTTGGGAAAATGTGGTGTTGTGAAATGAGGGGGGAAGGTGGCATGTATAGATTTTTGTCAAATGGAAAGGGGCACAATTCCTCCATAGAGTAAGTCTTCATATTGCTTCCCAATTGTATATTTGTCATCTATTGTTGGAGGGCCCGTATTTTTTGCATCAATGTATCTATAAGTGATGGTGTTACATTATTTTTATTTGGTATCACAGTGTTGTCATTGAGATCATGTGTCAAATTTGAATTGTGATTGATATTTTATCGCATAGGACCTCAGTTACCATGTTGATGTGTGTTGTTTTAGTTCACAATAAAAAGGTCGTTTAGATTTGTTCCAAAGGTCATTTTTGCATTTGGTATAAAATTTTGGAATTGACATGTAGGCCCTTGATTTGTTGTTTAGATTTGAAGATTTGGTTCTTGATTTGCATTTTGAAATGAGGGTAGGTCCTTGATTAGAATTTTGAAATGAAATTGTAGGCCCTTTATTTATGTGTTGAAATGACAAGGTAGGTCCTTGATTGGAATTTTGGAGTGATAGGATAGGTCCCTGGTTAATGTTTGAGAATGTACGTCCTTGATTGGTATTTTGATTTGGAATCTTTCATGAGACAATGTGAACCTTTCTAGATTTATTCGGTTGATTTTGATTTGACAAGGCTATACTTTAAAAGTGAAATGAAGGACCTAGATTTGTGTTTTGAAGTGTGGGTATGGGACCTTGATTTGTATTTTGAAGCAAAGGTGTAGGACCTTGATTGGAAATTTGGAAAAGAGGGTTTGTAAAGGTCTTGCCCATGGAATTTGATGTACTCCCAAATGTGAAACTTGGTCCTTATGTGGTAGTATGGGTCATCTTATTTCCAAATGTGGATATGATAGGAATGTGTGTGGTGGTGGTTGTCATGTGTGTAGCAGTCCCAAGTGGTATTGTTGATAAGTGTTGTGATGATGGCATCCCTAGTGCAAATGGATTTTGATTATCTTCTTCTATGATGGTTGATATATCAAATCCTTGAGGGAGTTTGGAACCCTTTTTAGCTAGTGCATAGAAAAATGTGTTATGGTCAGCATCAACGAGTTGATCAACCATGCTTAAAACTCTTGGGTCTTGGTAAGCTCTTTCGATTTCCTCAGGAGTCAATTTTATGTTGAATTCATCTAAGTTTAGGTTGTCCAATGTAAGTTCTCTTTGAGAAGTCTCTATTTGACGTGTGGAATGATTTGAACTTGCTCCAAGGGTGGTGCCATGAAAGACCCCACTTGAGAAATCTATGTCCTTTCTTTTGGTGTGTGACCTTGTTTCAACCATGTGAGACTTTGCAAGTTGGGGAAATAATGCAAGATGATAATGAGGCTAAACTATGTTTTTGGATTTTTTTGAGTAAAAGGATATGAAAGGTTGACTAATTGATGATCAAGGAAAATGGTATGGGGACTAAATGATGCTAGGGATAAGATGAAAATGAACTATGTTTTTTGGTTTTTGGGATAAAGATGAAAATGCAAATTAGGTACAAGGTCAAAGATTAATATGGTGATGACAAAGCTATGATCAAAGGGGTGCAATATGAATCTAAATGATTCTAATTTAATGCTTAAAAATTTTGAGACAAAGGATGATAATCATGTTGGACTCAAGGGAACACTGAGAGGGGGGTGAATCAATGTTCCCTTGAGTCCAAAAATTGGTATCAAAGCCTAGCTCCTCAGAAGAAGTTTAGCAGAATGAGGTGGATCTCGGAATGTAATGGACTCTGGTAGTCTTCAACAATAGCTTGTGGTAGCACTAGATGATCTTGATCAGTCTAAGGTAGAAGTCAAGGAATTGAGAGTGAATCTTAAAGATGCTTTAAAATTCATTCAGACATTGAAGGATCATATTGTTAAGTCCAAAGAGAATAGAAAGGATCCCTGTGATCAAATTAAGAAAAAAGAGAGTAGAAGCATGGATGATGTTCACCTCAATCAAATCTTCAAGGAAATTACTGAATAATGTGAAAATATTTCCAAAGACAATGCTAATCTAAAACATGAGATGGAATCTATGATGATGAAGCTGACTAAGGAGATTGAAGAAAGGAAGAAGAATGAGGAGAACCTTGCTCAATCCTTAAATAAAAATCTAATGAATGCAGAAGAGTAAATGGAGAATTCATTCAGTTGGAGAGTGAACTACAACAATCCAAAAACAATGAAGAAGAACTTGAAAAATAGATTGTTATTCTCAAAGATGAATTTACTAATGCAAATGAATACAAGGAAAATTTTAAGATTAGCTCAGTTAAGCTTGATGAGCTGACTTAAGGACAAAACAATGGAAATGACAAGCGAGGCCTTGGATATGAGAAAGGAGAATGTTTCGGATCTGGAGAAAGAAATTTCTAGCAAGAAAATATGATGAACAAAGAAAAAAGGTATACGGTAAGACAACCTAATGCTCAGAAGTTTAATGGATATTTTTTTTCTTGCAATAAATTTGGTCATATGGCAGCTCAACGTAGAATTAAAATGAAATCAAGAGACTCATCATTTTTTGGTCAGTGTTTCAATTGAAAAAAGTTTGGTCATAAATCAATTGAATGCAGAAATTTGTCAAACTACTCTATCAGTAGAAGGAATGTTGAATACTTTTTATTAGAGGAAAAAAATGTTTTGAATGGACCCAAAAGCATTTACAATAGGTTTTGAATGGACCTGAAACCATCAGATTTTAAGGGGACCCAAAACCCACACAAAGAAGAACAAGTTTCCCTAAAAATAGATTCAAAGTCAATCAACAACACAACATAGAAGCAACAATCCAGCAACCAGTCAAAATCCAATGGGTTGCCTAGAAAGGAACCAAGATATTACATTAATCTTGAACTCGTTGGTTTTGACGGGACCACCAACACATTATCTATGGATTTTAAAGGGATCCGCAACCCTATACATCCAAGTATTGACAAGGACCTTGAACCCAAGGATATTACTTGCAAAGCATAGATTAGGAACAAAGCACCAACAACAGAAGTTTTTGAGCCCAACAAAACACCCTTTCCACCTCTATAGGAAAGGTCATCACAAATGCACAAGGCTCCCTCAACCATAGAAGGGATTTGACATAATTCCTCAACCTGAAACATGGATTTTACATGGATCCCATAACCATGAATGAAGGTTTCCACCATAAGAAAGCCACGAGCTGAACAACACAAAGCATCAAACAGACCCCAAAAGCTAAAATCTCCATCTTCCTTGCAGCCCTTTACCATCTCCAAATGAGAAGCATTCTTACACCAACACACATCTTCTCCCAAGAAACCCCTCTCCACCTCGATAGAAGAGGCATTCACCTCAATAGAATGGGTTATAGAAGAAAAAGGATTGAAGATAGAAATAATACTACCCCCAACACCAGTAAATTGCATCTCCCTTGCACACCTTCTCCACCTCTATAGAAGAAGTATCCACCTCCATAGGATTAACAAGAGAGAAAATGAAAAGCTAACAACAAATATCTTTATTACCAGTCAGAATCCTCACCTCTATAGAAGACTTTAGACCAAATAGTAAAGGAAGGACTAAAGAGACCCTGAACAACATTAAATCTTTGAAACACATAGGGATCTTGAAAATCATCTCCCATAACCATATCTCTTCCAAAAAAAATAGGGGAGGTCCTTGACCAACAAAAGAAGGGGCTAAGAAAAAGAAACCAATAGACATTCAGACCCCTACACAAACAAAACTGGAGAGAAAAATCCAACCAATATTTATTCATAGCCTCCATAGGAAACAAGAAGCCTGTAAAAGAACAAGAGGCATCATCACCAAGCCCGGTAGGGCCAAAGTCACTAGAAAAATTGGAGCCTCTTTGGGCAGAACAACCACCTAACTACAACAAGAAAACAAAACTAGGGGAAAGAGACACCACCAAGGGAAATGAAAGGAAACCAACTTCAGAGATAGCCAGCCTAGTGGCTACAACCGCAAGATTTGAATCAAGACGGAATCGCGGCTCTCCAAATAGCATCTGAATCCTCACAATGTTCACCTAAGACAAAACCCTACCCCTAGAAATTTCATTTCTAGCAGCAGCCACCAAAAACACTCCAACATGCATCCATAGACATGGGCCAAACCATAATAGCAGGAGATCCTCAAACAGGGAAAAACCCACAATAAGAAGAGATTCCCCCTCTAGAATAGAGACAACCCAGAATAAAAGGCCATGGCCTCCATCACCAATAAGAATGGTGAAAGAATCCCTCAAAAAAGAGGATTTGGCGCACATAGACCCCATTCCCACGACACTCCACCACCAATAGTCCCTCCAAAGTAGAAACCAATTGCCATGGCCCTCCCCCCAATCTCCATCATCCTCGTCCTCCTCTGATTCCCCTTCACCAACAACAAATTTCAAATTTCCTCCTCGTGTATGCTCTCCTTCTCTCACGCTTGCCATTACTACAATATAATATCCTAGGATGACATTTAGTGATTTTGAATTTTTTAGAAGAAATATGTTAGTCTGATTTAGGTGCCTACAAAAAGCAATGTTGAATGTTATACATGTGTAAGATTTGGGCATATTGCTAACCAATGCAGATCAAGAAGAAATCAATGAAATGATTGGTCTAGACAAGGAAATACCGTGTGCTACAATTGCAACAAATATGGTCACATTGTAAGATTCTGCAGAAACAAAAATGTGGATAGAAGAGGTTCGGTATACAAAGGTAAACATACACAGAAAGATGATAAAAAAAAGGAAAAGTGACTATGGATGAAATAAGAGATCAGATGAAGAAGAAATGGGTAAGAAATATCGATTCTAATGTAGGAATTAGTTCTGCACCATAACCTGCTTCTGGTAATTCCTCTGGAAATTGATTTCAGGCCATTGGCCTAGGGGGAGTTTTTCAAGGAAAATCCTTTTTCCCTTATTTGTAGCTATTACCAAAACGTGAAATATTGTCAAAAATTTGTATTAATGATCTACAAAGGCTTTGGAAAATATTCACAAGGAAACTCAAAGAAGTTATAGGTCTGCAGAAGAATTTTTCTCTCGTTGTCTGAGAAAACAGGGTATCTAGAATAACTAGGAAAAAAGCATTTCTTACACCAAAAGTTAGGTGTGTGAAGTTATAAAAAGAAGAAGAAAATAAGGAGACCACTTGGTAGTATAATTTGAAAGGAGTGAAGATAATTCGGCGGTGAATCTTTGAATTCATCAGGTATTTCAGTTGTTTTTGGAATTTTCATATAATTTGGTGTGCAGTTGATAAGAACGAGAGGAAAAATGGAACAAATCAAAGGGACAATCAATTTAAATGAATACAATAGTGAAAATATTAGAGCCATAATAAAAAATTTGTTGCCCAATGAATTGAAATGGTTGAGAGAAGCCAAACAAAAGAATTTGGACATTTGGAATGAGTTTCCCTATTTTGAGAACACAGAAATCGTTATATTCATTTTGAGAAGATTGAATGATGACACTCTAATTCTAGACAAACCCTACATCATTTCAAAGGAAGTAATTGGAAACTTAATTGGATTACGCAAAATTGGGGATGTACCGAAAAAGAAATCCATCTGGAATAAAGAAGACGAAACCCTAACTGGAGTTATTGGAGATCAAAGGGCACTAATAATCTCAACAATCAAAAACTATGTGACAAGATACATTGTGCATGGCATATCCTATAAAAATTTCTTCAGAAATAGAGAAGGTTCTACTTCGGTAGGTGCGGTCTACATTTCACACAAAATGATAATGGAAGATCGGGACTTTGAACTTTGTGGATTGTTGAAAGATCAACTGATGGAGAATGTGCAACTAACAAAGATGATAGATTACCCTTTCAAGTTTGGTACCTTGGTCATATGTCTTGTAATGTACTTTCTAAATTTCCTACCGATGAACAACAATGTGATATGGAAAGTAAATGAATCAGTGTGCAAACAAATCTACATACACTAAGAATTTGGCTAACTGTGATCAAGAATTTGGAAATTTATTTAAGAGTTTGCTTGGAAGGTTTGGGTCAGTTGATAATTCTCTTCTGGTAAGGGCACTTGAAGTTGGTTCCTCTTCCGGTGAAATGGAGAGAAAGAAGAAAGAGAAAAAGAAATTATTGTTTGTACTCCTCCGGAATGCAAAATTCCAAAAATTGAAGGAAAAGGAAAGGAACAAGAAATTGTGGATATACCAGATGAGAAATTTGATAAAGAAACTGAGGACATATAGGGAAAATATCTAGAATCAAATGAACTAGAAGAAGAAAAGGAAATGTCAGATGCAAGTGAAGAAGAAGATGACTTGACAAAAGAGAAGCTACTGCAGCTTATTCATAAGGAAGGTGGAATGCATAAACTTGTTGATTTATGGTATATAAGACCCTCATATGATCTAGATATGATTTTAAGAGTACTAATTGCTCATGTTGTGCATAGACAGATCAAATTGGAGAGTTTGAAAAATATTTTACCTGGAGAAATTATTGAATGCATTAAGAAAACTATGGACTTTGAGTCTCAAAACAAAGAAGAAGGAGAAGTAATCCTACATTTGAAGGAGAAGGTCAAGCTATCACTTACCAAGTTGAAAAATAAAATGAATGAGTTGAGGCAATGCATAACTGCAGCGAATAACATCTATAACTATTGCATCCGTTGGCCTCATGCAATTGAAAAATACAAAGGAAAATTGGAACAAACTAAAACATAATTAAATGGGATTGAAAAATTTTTTGATAAGTTTCAGGATCAGGATGGCACAATCAAGAAAAGGATTCAAGTGTTATAGTTTGAGTATACAAAATTTCAATTCACTAAAAACAAACTTGTGGACACTTTTTGGAAAGTAAAGGACCTAACTGAATGCAAATTGGAACAAATGATTGAGATGTTGAAGAAAGGAGAGAAACTAGAGGAACTGATCACAATTCTAAAATCTCTCATCAAGATTGTCAGCAAGACATAGAAGAATAATAGAATGATCATAATCATTAGGATTGCAACAAAGGCTTGGAAGAAATTTCTTTCGGAGATGAAAGAAAATCACAAGTTAATTTTCTAAAGTAGTAGTTGTTCTTTTTCAAAATTTGAAAACAGTTTTGAATCAACAAGTTTTTTATCATATTTCAAAGGGGGAGATTGAACATTTTTTTTGGCATTGATGTCCAAGGGGGAGAGAGAGTAGTGAAAAATTCCACATCAATCTTAGGGGGAGCTATGTTTTGAATTTTTGAATTTTGGCAGTGTACTCATATTGATTCTGACACTTAGTCATTTTTCACTAAGTGTTTCCATCAATGCCAAAGGGGGAGATTGTTGGATTATGGCTTCTAGTGTTGTCATTGATGGTAACCTAAGTCATTTATCCAGTCCACAGTTTATTATTTTTCCATGTACCGATAGACAGAATGAAGAGCTAGCAAGAGTGAAGAATAGGGTATCCAATTACAGTCAAATTTGTCAATTTGTATTAAAAAAAAAATTGGTTGTGGATCTCAGAGAAAGGTATTTTGATGTTTGTAGTACTATCTTATCCAAGAATTATCTAGGTGTGTATTTAGTGGTGTACGATCTAGGAGATCTGGTTCATTGATTTTCTAGTTATCAGTGCTAGAAGGCCGACTTGGTGGATATTGTCATTGTGGATGTTTGAGGTATAATTGGTTAAAAAAAAAAATAGTTCGAACATGTTTACTTAGGTCCCTAATATACTATGGTCAACTAGGGATGGTGTGCATTAAGAATTAGTTGTGGATTTAGCCAACAGTTGAAAAGTATTTTATGTTTTATAAAAGCCGACATATGAAGGATCAAATCTTTGGTTGCAGATATATATGAGATCAGTTGTATCATTTTGGAGAGGCGAATGTGTGATATGTGAATTATGCTAGTGTTTGATGTGAAATTTGAAGGATAGTAATGTGAATTCATCTGTGCATGGATCTGTGATGCGAAGAAAAAAGTAGATCAAAACAGAGTAGAGCGAAGATCCAAAATTTGATTTATGAGCCTAACCGGGATTGTAACCAGGCATGAGTAGATGTTACTACTTCAATTCAATCCTTTAGATGGTCTTAATCTGAATATTTTGTAAGGTAGTGAGCCTGAATGCAAGTGCATTCCATTTTGTAAAACTTATATTTGAGTACTCAAATTGTGGATTGACCTCCATCATGGTTTTTCCCCTAACAAGGTTTCCATGTAAAAATCCTTGTGTTATGGTGTTGTGGATGATTAATTTGTGTGTTTGCATCTTTCCTTTGATTTAATGTTGAAATTGTTTAAATATCATATTAATAAAGTTCAAATTTACAGAACACTGATTCATCCCCCCTCTCAGTGTTCCCATGAGTCAAACAAATCAAACTAATGTAGGTTCAAGGTAACAAATCTGAATAAGGTTGACCTTTTTGATAATGATTATTTTGAAAAGGTTGAGTCTAGGCTAGGACATAAGCTTGAGACCTAAATTTTACTAAGATGACAATGAAAAAGGATTGGTAAGGTGAAAGATGAAGGTCAATACCAAATTGGATAGGTGACCAAGTATTGTCCAAGATTTTTATAATCTCCCTAAGTATGAAATTTGAAATGTGTATGCAAACTAAGGCTTAAAATTGATTATGCAAGATAAGGATGGCTATGTGCAGGATTATGATGGGCCAAAAAGTGGCGATATGTAAGTGATATGATGGCCCATGTGGCTGACAACATTTTTTATACACAAAATTGATGAAACAAAAAGGGTTTTTAAAGGAGATTCTCAGTTTTCCACCAATATAAATTATGCTTTACTTTGAATTTAATAAATAATTATTATTCATTTTCTATTTGAATTACAACTGAAGTCCTAATTGATAGGTTGATTGAAAAACATCTAGATAGCTTTCAAAAAATATCACATTTTTTGAATCCAAAACATCCATCAGATTCTATGCTTCACATACTATAGGATTAAATAAAATGAATTTCGTGAAGTTTTGACCACGTTAAGGTGGTCAAACATACGAGTTTTTATTTTTTTTAAAGTTGTAATAAAAATTCATAATTAATTATTCACATGGAAAAAAATTACAAAACAATATGCATCACATTGGGACATGAGTCCTCTACTTACATCTAAAATATTATAAAAAACTATTATCATTTTATTGTGGTTAGGGTGGTCAGACAAACACCTACTTATTTTTTCCCTAAAATTTATTGCATTGAAATTTTTAAATTTTCACAAAATAGATTTTTTTTTGTAAATAAACCTAGTAGTTTAGAAACTACATTCAATTTTCTACAGATTCTATTCTTACATATTTTTGAAATAATATAGATACCTTATTCAATTTTTTACGTCAAATTGCCTAACTTTGATTTTCTATATTTTCATTGCCACTTAAGGGCCTATTTTTTCCATGATGATCCTGCACATACCCAAATGCAACCTAAAATGTGATGGAATCCTAAATGACAATGTTGCAATGGATTGGTAAATGCTTGCAAGTCTCAGGTTTAGTATTCAAGGTCACTATAGAAATGCTTCAAATTGAATTTGAACAAGGATTTTGACAGCTTATGTTTATCAGACAATTGCAGCTCTATTTTATGCAAATGTGTTGCTTTAGATTGTGGGTTTTCAGAGTGCAGTTGTGGCTTGGTATGATAGTTACGACTCTATTTTCTACAAGTGCAGCTTAGGATGAGAATTATGGTTTTTTTATTAATCAATTGTGGTACAATATATTAATTGCGACTCTATTTTTTTACAGTTGTGGTTCATGGAATGTTTCTTTTGATAGTTTTATGGTTTTGACCTTATTTTGAGAGGATTTTTTATTGATTTTGATGAATTTTTGTTTGGAAAACACAACATACAATCTCAAGCACTTTTTTTGGTCTAGTTTTGGTTGAAATTTTTTTATTCCAAGATTAAATAACACACATAGATAACAAGCACAATTACTATGCCTGGCAAGGAAACCACTAGTTGATATCCCCACTAGGATTTATCCAACCACTTAAGCAAGGTAGATAGCTAGAGACTTGGTGGAAATAGCTCCCCTCCTTGGCACTCACTTCTCAAGCTCACCATGTCTCATTCTCCAAAAGAGGAATTCTTGTCTCTACACATGCTTAGTGAAGATGTGGGGCGGCTTCAAAGGTCTAACCTCCTGTGATCAATGAGCGTATATAAAAGTTTTTTGGCCACTAACACAAATTGGTTTCTAGTAAAGACATTCATTCAAGGTGGCCATACACATGGAAAGATTAGCTCAAGACTATGGTCAGTCAAGAGGCCTCTCAACCCTTTCCTAAGAAAGGATTTTAATGTAGCTCACAGGGCTACTGAGGGTGGCATTTGGCCGCATGACATACCCACACCTAGTTACTTGAGACTTTCATTCTAAGAACATCATTTGTATAGAAATTTTGAAGGGCTTGGCTTTAGCCTATTACCACTTGGGTTGTTCCCACCTTTCAAAGTGGGGTGACAGTCCCTCTAAATTAAAAAGGTAAACAATAGCAAGGAAGTACACTATTTATGATCTTCCAGATTGCATGAAGTGCAAGGAGAGTGCATACATAGTGCCTTTGCCTCACATTCACATGGGGTTCATTTTAAGCCCAAAATCCAAATGTGTGGTGCAATTGTACAAATTCCAAAGAGATTATTTTGATCACTCAAGATCGAGGAATGGCATGAGAGGAGAGCATATGCACTCAATGATAGTTTTCAAACCACCAAACACCAACTACAATTGTAAATTTTAAACTTTATGCTTATGATTTGAAGGAACTTGTAAATTTTAAGCCAATGTTGTTATATGCATGTTCATTTTAATATCCATGAGTGATAAAATCCATCTTTTTATTATTTCTAAGCCTTTATGAGTGAAATATGCAGGTTCATTTTAGCCTTACGATCCTGATGCAAGTTGTAGTTGGAAAACAAACAAAAATAAAATTAATTAAATCTAAACTAATAAAGAGTTTGATTTTTTTGTTGTTTCTAAAGAAACAATTTTTGAGAACTCCTTGAATATAAAGAAACACGCTAAAAACCACGAGTTAGCAACCAAAAACCCTACTCTACTTGAAAACCCAAAAAGTAAAATTGAAGGCAAATAGAAAAGAATTTTTTTATACCAGACAAGCAGTTGCGTTGTTTGAGGCTATAGATGTGTCATTGTGTTACATCGCACCAGATTATTTGCATCATGATTTTCAATTCAAATTTTCCCTCACATAGATATGTCATGATATTAAATTTGATTAGCCTCCAAACAGTTGTGTCAGTATTCTTATCAAATGTGTTGTTCCATCCTAGAAACCTGAGAAAATAAAAATAAAGTCATGCAATCCTACAAAAATCTTGTCTTCACATTGGGTTCACCAGTTTAAGATGGATAAAATAAATCTAGCCTAGATAATAGTGACAGCCACACCACTTCTAAGTTATTAACCTCATCTAAACAAGAGAAAACAATGAAAGCATAAGAAAAATAAAATAATCAAATCAAAACAATCCCCATGCTTGAAATTGAATCACTTCTCTTTTTTCTCCTATTTCTTCTTTTGCAAATGTGCTCTCATATTTTTAGTTGATGTTGTGCAAATACCTACAAATAGTAAGCAAGAAAGTTGGAGATAAGTGGTTTTTAAGGTAAAAATGGAGGATAAATCCTTCTTTATAGACAACCATTAAAATGGATGGTCAAGATCAATCTTCAATAAAGATGCCAAGATCAACAGTGGAGGATTGATGCACCAAAAATGGTGGGCTAGGGATGGCTATGACGCCGGCGAATAAGATTAATGAGAAAGTGGAGGGATAATGGAAGATTTGAAAATTGAAAATCATTAATTCATGAAAAAGGAATATTTGGCCAAGTGGAGGATGAATGATTCATTTGAATTTATTTATTTGAGAAAAAGAGGAAATGGAAATTTAATTAAAATAATTTGCATAATTATTTTAATTAAATGAGAGGAAATATGAAAAGGGGCATTGAATAATTTGTAGAGAAGGAATATTTGCTACTCATGAGTTCTCTTCACTCAGAAAGCCTCATGGGCTGAACTACCCTAAACTACCTCAAGGAACAGTGGCGAGAGTTCTGGAATAAAAAAGAGCAAGTCACATAGATTCTCTAGACAAACTGTCAAGCTCTTGGCCAAAGGCTTTCAGTGTGGGATACAGATGATAGCACGGTGTGCTGATGTCCTTGAGGTGCGTTGGTGTCTTGTACTAACTAGAAAGAGAGAATGCCATAGAAAATGGAAAAGTGGCTACTTCTACTCTAATTGTTGAGAACTACCAAAAAGCGATAAAGTGACAAAATGCAATGGAACTAAAATGAAGTAAAATAAAAAATGATAAAATTAAAGAGAATAGAGAAATAGAATGCTCCCAACCATGCAAGTGATGAAACCTCTAGCACATGAATGTCTTCAATACCTTCATGTGAAATATCTAGAGAAAGTGTTGGGGCTATATATAGAGAAATAGAATGCTCCCAACCATGCAAGTGATGAAATCTCTAGCACATGAATGTCTTCAATACCTTCATGTGAAATATCTAGAGAAAGTGTTGGGGTTGTATATGGGTTTATCTTAGTCAATCCCCCATTTTGGTGTTTCCACCTCCATGAACAGCCAAATAGAGAGAGAGAGATGAATCGAAATGGATAAAGCGTGTGGTGAAAGAAAAACCCACTCAGGAGTAGAACCTACACCACAAAGTATGAGTGATAAAAGAAAACCTCACTTGAGGAGGAGAACCCACACCACAAAGTAGGTGATAAAAGAAATCCCCACTCAAGGAGGAGAACATGTATCACAATAGAGGTGATAAAAGAAATCCCTACTCAAGAAGAACCTGTATCACGATATGTAGAGGCAATAAATAGAGGATGTGTCAAACCCCAAGATGCTCACAAGCATAAGGAAAGGGAGATAGATGTGAGATCCAAGAAGGCTACAAAAAGTGTTGCTAAGAGAGCTTGAGAGAGCTTGAAACTATTGTAACAAGCTATATGAAGCTGTGTAAGAAATGTTGGAGAGTAGAATCCTAGAGAAGTGCTAGCAAGACTTGGAAGAAGCAATAGAATGGAAAAGATGACCTTTAAGGAGAGAAAAGAAGATTCTTGGGTGGTTACAAGGCATCTCGAGCCATTACCACCAACCAAAGGAGGTGACAAGTGGAAAACATGCTCGAAAATGGTCGTTTGAACATTGAAACATCGTAGGACGCTAGCGCAATGTGTAGATGTCCACACGGTGTGCTAGTGTCTAGACATGTCACACTACAAAACAACACGAATGAGAAAAGCATAAGGTCTAATGCAAAGCCGACAACAAGGGTAGTTGTTGAAAATGGGTGTTAGAGCATCTTGAGAAGGGAAAGAGGCTGATGTAGGGGCTAAAATGAGCCTTACTCAAGATGCTAAGGGAGCGGACACTAAAGTAGATGCACAGATGTAAGTGAAATCGCAAGGGTGCAATTTTATGACTATACATAATTAAATTGAGCTAATTATTTAATACAAGAGACCCATGGAGGACAATTAAATAGTTTTGATGATTATTTAACAACTAGAAGGATTAAGAGGGGGAGTGAATAGTTAAAAAAAAAGAGTTAAATAAATAAATATTTATTTAACCATAGATGAAATATGACAAGCAAATAATTAAATAAATATTAATTTATTTAATTATTGAAGAAAGGGGGATATTAGTGACGCGATTAATTTATTTAATTGATCAGGATAGAAAAAGGTTAAGAAATGAATTAATTAAATAATTAAAAATTATTTAATTAATAGGGGAATGTGATCATGAATAATTAAATAATTAAAATTATTTAATTATCGAAAGACAAAGACCAAGAAAAATGATGCTCGCAAACTTAGGACATTTTTTAGTTTCTACATGGATCATTGATCAACAATCCAAAATCAATTTTGGGCTCCATGAACATTACAAATCACGGGTATATTTTGCCTCATTGAAGTCATTAGTTATATTATATTATAAATCTATGGTTGCAACTAAAGATTGATGATATGACCCTAAAGTAAACAAAATTGTGATATATTATTAGCGAATCAATTAAATTATAAAATTTAGGCATCTAATCATGTATCAAATACCATGGTGAATTTTTGGATTCAAGTTGTTTTACAATTTGAAAGATTAGCTAAATTTTGATTCTCATATTTCAATTATTAATTAAATATCACTTATCTTTTATAAAGTGATGGAAATAATTTATTTATTATTTAAAAATATATTATTATGTATAATTTAAATTAATTAAATCTTTTAATATGAATCACAATTATAAAAAATTCCAATAAACAATGAAAAAATAATTATCTAATATAGACCTTCAATATATAATATCCTTATATTTAAAATCAAAACTAACTTTCCAACTTAAGACAAAAAATCTTTTATTATTTTTAATGGAGAGACAAAAAATAATTAACTATGCTATAAACATAAAATAAACAAAAGCAAATGATATCAAAGGTCAAGAACTCTTCTTGACTTTGTATTCTTCCATATTTGATATACTTCATTCCAATTTATTCATTATTGCATCCAATGTGTTTAAACCCAACTTTGACTTAATAAAATCTTTCATGATGTTTTATTCTGATAGTTATGTGCCAAAATTAATTAAAGAGCATAACTCTATGAATTATGAAATATCTACCTTCAACTTCACCTATAAGCGTGTAGAAGAAAATATAAAATATAACAAAAGAGAAAAAATTATAGAATTTAGGCACTCTTCATATTTATAGTTTCATATATATTCAACAACATCCTATAATTCTACTAAGTAAGATGATAGCTAGTTAAAATAGTTGACACTAAACTGTGACTATTGAAAACAAACTAGATCTAGTGACAACACATTGGGACTCTTGACAACTATGCACAATTTTTTATTTACTTATTTTTTTATGTTAGAGCATTAATTCCAACACCCTCCCTTAATGTTGCAACACTAAATTGACTGAGTACAAAATATTAGGAAATGCATTTTGAAAATATTTTTTGGACCAGTAGAACATCTTCAAGTTTCTCTCAAACTAAAGGTATAGTCACCTAGCTATCATCGAAGTTTCCACCATCACTAGAAACCATTTGCATATGAAGTATCTCATCACCCTCATAAATGTATTCAATGCTGAAATTCCATATTTCAAATACCCCTTTGAACTATCAGACACCAATCCTCAAATGTATGTAAAATAACCTCAATGAGATATATTTTATTTGATTCAGAAGCACCTCAAACTATTGAGCATTAACATTTTTCTACTGCATCCCTCCCTACCTTCAAAGTGTTGGCCTTTCAAAATAGTATAACTACCTCATTTTTAATGAAATCATCATCACTATCATCTAGTGGTTCTTTAACAACAATTGGCATTCTCTCATCTCTTACAACTACAATGGGCTACTCAACATTAGTTTTATTTACACTCTCACATGGCACATACTATGCACTGGCAACCACCTTTATTCTCTCTCTTGAACAAGTCATTCACAACAATCCAACCAAGAGAAAATTCAACAACAATCCATGGCCTTTTCCGTACACCCCACACAAAAGAAAAACTTTTCAAACACAAGTGAACACAAATAGAGATTTCCTTTTGAGAAGTGTATGGTAGAGATTTGGCTCTAAATTCTCTACAACAATAGCATAATATTTCACTCAAGAATCTCCAGCCTATAGATGTAGTAGAAAATTTACACTCTCACTTAGATTGGTGGCTTTGATACCAAATTAGAAAATATAACAACAAAGAAACATTTGTAATAGTTAAAATAATCTACATATTTAATCATCAAACAATATTACATATTTATAGTCTCAAATATCTTCAACATCTTATAATTTTGCTAAGTAAGATGACAACTAGCTAAAACAATTGACACCAAATTATGACTATTGACATCAAACTAGATATAGTGGTAACAAACCGATACTTTGACAGCTATGCACAATTTTGTTATTGATTTATTTTCTTACGGTGGGGCATTAATTCCAACAAATATTGATAGAGACCATTTTTGTTGTGGTCTATTCTTACTTGAGCATTACAAAACCCTAACTTTCAAGGATATTAGAATAGAAAGTTCAATCAAGAAAATGTTTTTTTTTTCCCTTGTTAATGCAATACCTATGTATAAAGTAGCATGATTATGACATTCATAGTGCTCACTAGTAGAGCATATATTTTAAAAAACAAAATTGAAAATCCTTATTGCATTAAATATTAGTAATTAATGCAAAAATCTTAAAATTACTGTTACAATACACAACAAATTGTTAGATTCATATTGAAGATAATCTTATTAAAAATAATTATATTTTATCTTTCAAAGCATTCTAAATTGATGTATATTTTTATAATAAACATTATAAAATGCTATAAAATTTATAATTTTAAATATTCAAAATAATTTAATTTGAAAAAAGAAATCACAGAGAAGGTTGCATGAGCTCTGCTAGGGTTTTATGTTTTCTAGGATCATCCTTGGCCCCTCTTGCATCATACTGCTCCTTCTACGTAGGAAAAATCCTCCCTCATTGAGTATGACCGCATTTACTATAGTTTTAGGGGTTTAATATGCCTTCAACCGACATTAACCCAAAAACTCATGCTGGTGTTAATGGTTCGTCGGTGCAGTTCAATGGCTCCTCCTCTGAACAAACGTCCTCAAAAAAATTTTCTAAAAGTCTTTCACGAAGTAAGCATTCTGATGCCCCTGCTAATGTAGTATTGCCTTTACTTGATTTTGATTCTTCTTGCCAATGGCTCAAACAACACACCCTTGTGGGTTATTTTGTTGGGAGGACTCCCCCCGAAAGTATGTTGAAAGAATAGGTCAACAAGGCTTTGGTCCCTCATCGGGTCTGCCTTGATATGGTCCAAAACTTGACCAAAGGATTTTTTCTGTTCTGCTTTGTGAAAGTTAATCATGTCTAGGCCATTTTAGGCCATGGGCCCTGGTATGTTAGGTCATCCTTGTTGGTGTTCCAAGCATGGACCTAGGATTTTATTGTCTTAGATGACACCAAAATGTGGGTTTCAGTCTGGATTGAGTTTCTAGGTCTGCTTTTGCCATGTGTACCCTTCCTGAACCACATTGCTTCTTCTTTGGGGAGGGTTGTTTGTATTGAACATAATAGGTTCTTCCAAGCCCGACCACAGAATCAGGTTTGTGTGGAAGTTGATCTATCCAAGGATTTCAAGGATTCTATAGATATTCAAATAGGAGCCATTAGGCACACCCAAAAAGTCATGTATTTCAATCTGCCCAACAAATGTTATTCATGTCAGTCAACTAACCACAATATCAAGGACTTCCCTTTGATAGTTCCTCGTACACCATTACCATCATGAGATGTTGAAAAGACTCGATAGGTGGAGCCTTCTGCTAAGGCTAAAACAAAGTTGACCATGTTTACAAACCAAAAAAATAAGCCAACTAGTTCTAGGTCGGTTCCCAAGGCCCCTAAACCATCCAAAGTTGTTTTAAACCCTTCTAAAAAGGGGACAATCGCTCCTTCCGGAGCTACTACTATTTCAGTGCAGCCTAGGTCAAAGGCAACGCCTCAGCCTGTGGTTGTTCTGTGTGCTCAACCGACTATTCCTCCCACAATGGGGGCTCAACGGTGGTCTCGTAGTCCATCTCCACTACCGGAAGAAGGAGAATATGTGCCAAAAAAGTGGAGGTTTTCACCACCTATTCAGATTGGCTCAATTCCACATGATTTTTTTAAGAATAGTTTATCTTCCCTAGTTGAGGAGGAACTAGATTCCAAAAGCATGGAGGAGTTTCATCCATGAATTTTCTTTCATGGAATGTTTGAGGTCTAATTTACCTCTCTAGAAAGTATTCTTTTAGGGATACTTTAGAGAAATACTCAGGGATTGAAGTTCTTTGTCTCCAAGAAGTTAAAATTTCAGGATTTTTGCTTGCTTCGGCTTGTTGCTCTATTTGTCCATCCAGTACTATGTTTTGCACTTTTCATGAAGTTGGGCATGGTGGAATCGTCACTCTTTTGTCCCTTGGATTGCATTCTTACATTGTGGATCATGGGACTGATCCTTCCCAGTGGGTCGTCTGGGTTCTTCTCAGCATTGATAATCATTCATTCAGGATTATTAATGTCTATGCCTCTAATGATGTTGTGGAGCACTCTTTTCTTTGGCACTGGATTGTTGACTCCCTACTAGTTGCCACCTAGTTTTATTTGTGGGGACTTCAATATGGTTGAGATGGCGTATGACAAGGATGGAGCCTTGCCCTTCTATTGGGTTGCGGGTGAAAGGGAGGTGTGGTTTTACATGCGTAATAATTTAGGGCTTTTTTATCCCAATATTGGCTACTGCCATTCTCATTCCCTCTGACATACTTGGTGTAATTACAGGGCCGGTTCTAACAAAATTTTTAAACGCCTTGATTGTGCCATGATCTCGGTTCAATCTTTCTTTATTTTGATAGCTCAACCTTGCCAGTGAAGACGTTAGTGGATGTGACTCTATCTGACCACTTCCCAATTCATTTTCACATTGAATGGACATCTTGCTATCCCTACACATATAAAACTCAATTCTTTCTGAACATGTCTCTAATCTGTCACAATCCTACTCTAACCCACATTCATCGAGTGTGGAATTTGGAGTGCAGACTAGCTGGCCAAATAGGTTGGATTACCTGTTGGAATGATACCATCATTCATACTGCTCATTTCTTATGTATTTATGCGCACCAAATGGCTATCTTTCATTGGCGATGTTATGAGGCTACCACTGCTGACTTATGTATAGTTATGGAGGCTTTGGTGGCCAGTCCCTTTTCCCTGTCACATCAAATCAAGGTGGCAAAATTGATGCAGAATTAATCCAATCAACATATCTCAAAATCCTTCAAAATTAATCCAAATTAATCTTTGTATAACACATTCTATTATTCATTCTATGTCACATTGGAAACATAACCATGGTAGCCCAAAAGAAAACTATTTCATTTTTCCCAAAACTGCAAACCCTAGACAGGGTTCAAACCTGCCCTCACTAAAATGATCATAACTTATTCAAATATTAATGAAATTTGATGAGACTTGAAGAAAATGAAATTAGATTCATATAGGAACAACATAAAATTGTTTCAGACCCAAAATATATAATTTAAAATTGGTACCATCACATTATTTCAGACTGTAAATTCTGCACAATATTGTTAAAATAGGCAGTCTCACCAAAATAATCATATCTCCCACAAAACTCAATAAAATTGAATGGGACAAAAAGAATTGGAAACTATAAATAGATATATTTCCATCCATATATGGTAATCCATTATTTGAGTGCATACCAAGCCATAAAAACCACAACTTCAACCTGGAAATAATGTAAAAACCAGAAAATGCACACCAAACTTTAGGTTGCCATTCATTAAACTTCACAAATATTGTCTCCAACCTATCAATTCGAGTTTTGGAGGGTGTACTTATACATTTACAACCAAAACCAACTATTTTCAACCACCTTTTAGTTATTTTGTTGACAAAACACCTTAATGACACTTTTGACAAGTTGCTTGACAACTTTCTTGAGCAACTTTTACAATTTTTACAAAATGGAACAACTTTAAACATTATTTCACAAATGACTTCAAAAATGACTTCCTAAGACTCAAAAACATATAAAATGGTTTTATAAACCTTATTATAATACTCAATACATAAAATAGAGAAACTATTTACAAATGGCCTCATGGAGTCAAGAAATCAAACAAGTGCTCCTGCACCAGAAATTAAGGCACAAAAACAAAAGTGGTTAATAATTACACTGCTAGAGGTGTGCAAAATAAAAGCTTGGTTACACTAGCTTAAGATCGGTGATCGTGCACCAAATAATTTTTTTTGGCACTTCGTGCCAGGCACTCATCCCCAAACATCAAAAAAATCAAGGATGGCACTCGGGTGTTCTCTAAGCTCCCCGACATTCTCAAGGCCTTTGTGCGCCATTATGAGCATATGTTCACTGCACAAGATTCCACGCTTGTGTGATAGAAATCCCTTCAGGACTACCTTTTTTTTGTGCCACATAGGCTTTCTTCAACCCAGATAAACTTTTGTGATTAATTGTTAACAATTGATGATCTCAAGGAAATTGTTTCTTCTATGGTCGATGACAAGGCTCCTAGGATTGATGGCTTCCCTTGTGAATTTTACAAATCTCTTTGGGATTATGTTGGGAGCCACTTGCATCATGTCTATCTTGAATTTTTTCAAGCCAATTCTCTAGGAAATTTCATAAATAAGGGCAATATAAAGTTCATACCTAAACCTAGGGATCCGGAGGATTGTGCAACTGGAGGCCCATCACGCTTTTCAATGTCTCCTACAAAATCATTGCCAAAGCCCTGGCTCTGAAAATCTTCCATCTCTTGCCTCAGGTTGTGCACCTAGAGTAGACTAGTTTCATCAAATCTAGGTCTATTCTAGATAATATCATTATTGTTTGGGAAGGTATGGAGTGGGCCCGACACTCCAACCAGAAAGTTGCATTTGCTAAAATTGAATTTGCTAAAGCCTATGACTGCATTGAATGGCCTTTCATTCTTGCAATGTTGCAAGCCTTGGGGTTTGGACTCAACTTCATCTAGTTTATTCAAATGACTTTTGTTGATGCTTTAGCTTGCATCACCATTAATGGCCACCAATCTTCTACTTTTGGTCTTTTTCGTTCAATTCATCAAGGGTGTTCTCTCACCCCTTCTTTGTATGTGCTTGCAGTTGAAGGCTTTGGTTACCTTTTAGCCCATTTTTTTTCTCAGTAGCATTTCAAAGGGATTCTTCTCTTGAACTCTCAAGAGTAGCTTGTTAATGGCCACTTTGTGGATGATTCCTTTCTCACTCTCTTGGAAGAAGAGGAATATGATCACTATTGCCCTTGATTGTCTTAACACTTTATGTCTTTCCTCTGGCTCTACCATCCAATGGCACAAGAACTTATGCTACAATAAATCTATGTTACCCACTCCTGTGTGGCTTCAAACCTATAATTGGAAGTGTATTGGGCAAGGAGAGATCTTTCATTTTCTAGGCATCCCCTAGGGAGCTTTGGCAAGCCATGCTCTCCAAAGTTGAGCAAAAGCTTTCTTATTGGATTACCAAGCCTCTTTCTCTGGCTAGTAAGTTCTAGGTTTGTTCTAAAATCTTGGCAGCCACTCATGTTTACTAATCCTCCTGGTGGGCTCCTTCCAAAGGTACCTATAGCAGACTTGAAAAGTTGCTATGAGATTTTTTATGGGCCTCCTCTGAAACCCACAAGGGTTTCCATCATTTTGCTTGGGAGTTTTTTTGCCTCCCTAAGGATTCTGCAGGGATTGGGCTGCTCTCCACTCAATGACTAGGGACTACTCTTTGTGTCAAGTGGATTATCTGAGCCCTCACCGGAGATGAAGCCTGGAAGATTCTCCTCAAGAATTGTATCCAGTCTAGATTTCCTGTTCACAAACCCACCTGGAAAGGAATAGGTTTCCAAACCCTCTTGGTTATGAGGGAGCTTGTTCAAATTGTTGGAACTTTTGTGGCCAAGAGCATTTGGTGTGCCTGGGAGGCTATTAAGCCTTGGCTTCGATAGGTCAGGGCTATATTTTGTGATGGGATCTTGCTCAATCATCATAACATCTAGTGGTCTCCCCTTCTTGCTCAGAATGGTCGGCTCTTGGCTAAATCACCTCTGCTCAAAGCCCTCAGATTTCACAAAAAGGGCATTCAGACCCTGCAGCAGCTCTTTCACTGGCCCACTATGTGCATCATGTAGTGGGATGCTTTTAAGGCCTAGCATAGACTTCAAAACCAAGACCATGCCACCTTTGACTGGTTGGTGAGTAACATTCCACATGAAATACTTCACAAAGTTGGCATCTGTGGGCACAAACCTTGGTGGAAAGACTAGAAATGGTCTCCAGACACTCCTCTTAGGAGCTATAAGCTACAGCTTGGTTACAAGTGGATTTCACCCCATTTTCCTATGATCAATAGTTTGAACCAGAGGTGGCTTCTTAACTCCGCTGCTCATGCTTGGCAGAGGATATTTGATGCCATTTGGTTTGCAAGTGTTAATCCGAAGTTGGCCCACTTTTCTTGGTGTATTCTTTTCCAAGGCTTGTCTATGGGTTCTCAGCTTATTCACTTGGGGGTCCAGAACCCTCATTGCTCTTTTTTGTGGGAAACCTAAAAGCTTCAAGCATATTTCTAGTTTTGTCCTAGAGCTTAGTAGCTTTGGACTTGGATTCATGACTTCTTTCGGCACTTTCGGCCGAAACCCTTTTCTTGGCATATGGTTCTGCTGGGAGATCCACCTAGGATCCCTACTAAGTTCACCTAGCTTTGGCACACTTTCAGGGTGTAAATCCTTTTCAACACCTGGAAAGATGAAAATTCTTTCATATTTGCTCACTCTCAAATGGATATTATGTTTATCTCTATGCTAAAGAAGTTATTTGTTCTAATTTTATTTTACAGATATAGGTGCAAGCTTAAAAAGTTGCACTGGAGGTGGCTCACCTACAAGTCCTCGTGGACCACTAGGGCAACGCCCCATGTGTTGTGGCTCAGGTCCCCATCTTGCCCTCCTCCTCCAGTGGTTGGTCACCCTTGTGGGGTTGGCAATGGAGTGGCTCCACACGTCCCCGTTCCCAGCCCCCTAGTCAGTGGGACTCTCACCCTCCTTGGTGTGCTCGCCTTCCTCCGTCATGGGCTAGTTAGGCGTGGCCTTCTGGTGGTGCTTCAGGGAGTGGCAGTGGTGGTTCTAGGTGACCCTTTGATACTCTATCTACTTCTAGTTTTGGATGGCCTGCCAGTGGTAAAAAAAATTGCAGTTGGTGCTTACAATCTCGCCCCGGCGCGAGGAAGAAGATAAAGAAAAAGAAAAATATGATGATGGTTAGGGTGCTCCTCTTGACGTCACTCCAGACCCTGATGATGTATGGGGGAAAAACATGGATGACAGAGACCCCCCGAGCTCTGTCGGCACTGCTATCACCGCTTAATGACCTGTTTGTTTTTAATTTTTCATGTCTTTTAGACTTTTGGGCTTGGCCCACGTGATCTGATATTTTGTTATTTATGGGTGTTGCCCATGTGACGAGGCATGCCTTTTTACCACCCACTCTTTTTTTGTGAATATGTACTCTTATCTTTAAATTAATTTAGATAGCTGCCTATTCATCCAAAAAATAAATAAAATAATTTATTTCTAAAAAAATCTAAATTAATACCTATTTTTATAATAAATATTATAACTAATATTTAATAATAATTTAAAATGTCATCTATAGGATTATATAATACCTTAAATTATAAGGTCTAATAAATTTTAAAATTATAATATATAATCTAAAATTGAAAAAATAGTCACAAATAATTTAATTGCAGGCCTGCTTGATATAGACTCGTCTAGATTCACTGTGAAATGTGATTGGTGTACTAGTCTATGATTGAAGACATTTAATTTTTCCTAATGAATCGATAGAGTCTATATCATCTTGCAACTAATTGAACTTGAAAATTGTCAAATCTATGGATTTATCCAGAAATCATTGTCCACTCTTGCCATGAAATTTGTTTCATAGCTCAGATTAATCCATCAATGACAAAAGAGATATAATATTTTTAGGCTATAGAGGATTGCATAGGGACCGGTCTTCAAAAACATCTATAAAAATGAATTGTTAAGCTGCCCTAATATGTATATGAATGTCAATAGGCATGTGATATCGAAATGGTATATTTTTTAAATCTTTGTTAAAGCATATCCACAGAAGACAAATGCATAGCTAACATAGGGCCAATATTAGTGTGGATCAAGCATTGCAAAAAATTTACCACCAGGGAGATTACTCTAGCTAATTTCCTGTGGTCACCTTTGTTCAATGATTTTAATATTCTCTTAACCATTAGGTTGCTTAGTAATGCTTGTGAGAAGCTCATATGGCATCAATTGAAATAGGTTAAGCTTCTCTTATCCTCATCCACTCTTCATGCATAAGTTTGATAATGTATATAGCCTATATGAGTTTGATAATGTATATCCTTTTCCAGTGACTAGACCTGTGTGAAAGTTAGAGTGTTGATGCCTTACTCATTTTTTCCTAGTTAGGTTTTTGTTTTGATCAACTGATGAATGGATGGATGAAATCTTGATACTGTTGACTATTGACTATGTGTGAAGCCAATTCAATCTGTAATGGCTAGGATTTGTAACTGCAACCTATGTTTGGCAAACTGTAGAATCATTGGTACTCCCACTCTTGTGCATGTCCTTGCATTTTGAGAATATTCTATATGAATATGTAATGAAGCTTTATGCTAGTTGAAGATGTATTTGATAAATACTGGTGAAGAATGTTGTAAAAAAATATGACTTTTAATGAATACAGAGAGCTTCCCCTGCTCAATGTGGACATAGCCATTTTGGTGAACCACGTTAAAATTTGTTTTCTTCTTGTGTTTGCTTTCTGTATTCTTCTTTTTTTTTTGCTTCAAATTCTTTTGTTTGTTTGCTTGCTGTTTTAAAATTCAACAATTAGTATTAGAGCTTGATGAAGAATCTCATTACAGACTTGGTTTGGTGGGAAATTGGTAAAGAATTTTTAGAGTCATTGATGATCTATAAAAATAGAAGATAGAGAAATTTGCAGGTCAAAATTTCAGACTATGGAAAGTTCAGATGGAGTAATTATTGATCAAGCAAGACCTCACACTTCCTTTGCTCGAAAAAACCAAAGGAAAGGGCTCTATGTCAAATGAATATTGGGAGAAGATGGATCAGGAAGCTTGTACAACTATTTTCTTATCACTGTCCAACAATGTGCTCTTCAATGTTTTAGCTGAGAAAACTATGAAGGAGCTATGGGACAAATGATCTTCACTGTATGAGATTGCATCAACTTCGAATAAGGTATTTATCATGAAGAAACTACATAACTTGAAAAAGTGAGAAGGGGGTACTATGTCAAATAATTTAAATGAATTCAATACATTAGTCACCCAATTAATCTTTGTGGGTATTAACTTGGATGATGAGATTAAGGCTATTCTATTATTATGTTCCTTACCGAATAGTTGGGAAGGTGTAATGATGCTAGTAAGCACTCTAGTGGCTGCCAAAAGCAAGTTAAAATTTAATGATGTTGCAGCCACTCTTCTCAATGAAGATATGAGAAGGAAACATCAAGAGCCTTCTTCTAGTGATGCCATAACCATTGTAAGCACTGAAAATAGAGGGAGAATTTAAGAATGAGTAAGAAACAAAGATCGTAGAAGGTCAAAATCAGCAAGATGATCGAAGTCTAGAGGACGGACTGTTGCTTGTTGGTTCTGTGAGAAATTGGGACATACAAAGGAAAATTGTTGGAATGATAAAAAGGCTCAAGATAAGGTAAGTAACAATGAAGCTAATGTTGTTGATGATGGTGTTTTGATTCTCTCAGTAGGTAATACAACTGCAACTTCATGGGTACTTGACTCTAGCACTTTATTTCATGCTACTCCGTGTTAGAATGCTTTTATCAATTATTAGGAAGGTATGTTTGGAAAAACATTTCTAGGTGATAACAAGGAATATGATATTGCAGGAAAGGGCAGTGTTATTGTCCTTGAGAAATGGTAATAAATAGTTATTGAAGGATGTGAGGCATGTTCCTACACTCCAAATAAATTTAATTTCTGTAGGTCAATTGTATACTCAAGGGTTC
The DNA here is from genome assembly GCA_007115665.2 of Sequoiadendron giganteum. NCBI lineage: Eukaryota > Viridiplantae > Streptophyta > Pinopsida > Cupressales > Cupressaceae > Sequoiadendron > Sequoiadendron giganteum. Next base: position 28,326,086 of record CM021103.1, on the reverse strand, counting down.
AATGTTAATTTCGGTTTAGATTTTTGGAAAGTAACAAAAGGTGTGTTGGTGCTTGCAAATGGAAATAAATTGGGAAGTTTGTATTTTTTAGAATGCAACGATGAAGTGGGAGAAGCTTTAACAGTTGTGGACAATGGTTCTGAAATTTGGCACAAATATCTCAGGCACATGAGCAAGAAAGGACTTGAAGTTATGTTGCACCGAGGACAACTTCCAGGCCTAAAATACATTGACTTGGATTTTTGTGAACATTGCCTTTAAAAAAAAAAGAGCCATAGAATTTTTTTGAAAACAGGCCATGATACTAAAACCACTCACTCCGTCAAAACTTGTGCATTCCAACGTATTTGATCCAACATAGGTAACATCGTTTGGAGGTGCAAATTATTTTCTAACTTTTCTTGATGATTGCACATGCAAAATTTGGATCTATATGTTGAATAAAAAATAAAAAAAACATTCGAAATATAAAGCTTTCAAAGCTCTTATTGAAAATCAAATTGGAACCAAAATTAAATGTCTCAAAACTGGCAATGGGGGTGAGTTCTTCTCTTCAAATTTTGACACGTTTTGTGCAGGCAATGGCATTTGAAGAATCAAAGTGGTTCCATTCACACCTAAGGATAATGGTGTAGCCGAGAGGCTGAATCAAACTATTTTAGAGAGAGCTTGGTGCATGCTCTCCAATGTTGGTTTAGGAAAAGAGTTTTGGGCAAAGGTATGTAACATTGCAATTTATTTGATCAATCGAGCTCGCTCATCTTGATTGGACTTTGATATTCTGGAGTAGAGGTAGACTAGAAAAAATATTTCATACAATCATTTGCATGTCTTTGGTTGTGAGTTGTTTGTGCCAAAGTTCCACCAAGTTTTCGAGACTGGGGGACGGTAGGATGACGGGACGAGTTTCGGGGACGGCAATTTTTTGAGAGGATTTTAGGGGATGGGGGGACGGCTATATAGTATATATATAGAGAGAGATAAATTTTTAAAATATAGGGAAATTTTAGATATTCATATGAGTAATGATAATCATAACAATGAACATTCATAAAGTTGCAAATTTAATCACTAATCATATTGAAATATGCATCATAGAATCGAATTATCAAACAAATTAATACTACAGCTACCTAATTGCTTCCATGGACCATAATTCATGTCAAATAGTCAATGTGCATATGATATAAAATAATAAAATGCCCAAAAGGCTACAAGTTTGTACTACAAATGTCAAAATGACAAAGTCACAAGTGTCCAAAACATAGTAAGAGAAAGTATGATGGTTGTCACTACTCGACATCTGCCAACATTGCATCAAAATCGGACTCAGAGTCTGATTCATTATCACTATGAGGGGCTGGCTCATCTAATGGAACTCCAACCAATCCCTCTTATCTCTCCTCCTCCCCATCAATTTGTGTGATGTCCTCTGGATCAAAATCCCACTATAATGTTGGATTCTATCTATACTCAGGAGTCTAATGATCTTGGAGTCACAAAGCACTATGCATAGCCACTAATTTTTCTGCCCATCTAGAGGTCAACCTATTCCTCTTGATATAGTGAATAAAGTCGTATCTTGACCAATTCCTCTCTGCAGCAGAGGAACTAGCAACCTGTGAGATGAGACAAAAACTAAATTATTAATTTACGAATTAGGACATTTAATTTAAATTATCATTATATAAATGTTCAAACTTCAACACTAATCTAAATCAAATTATGTTAAACAATTAAACTAATGTATTACTTGTGAAAGAAGGTGAATAGCGAGCGTCCTCAATTGTGGTGCATCCTTCCCATGCCATGACCACCATCCAATAGGATCCCTTTGAGCTACTATAGTTCTATCTACCCTGGCCTCTAGTTTTCCAAATGTTGGACCACGAAGATTAACAAAGTCAGTGAACTATCTACAAACTAGACTAGCCTCCTCAACTGAATATATTTTTTCAAGGGCCCTCATAAAACCTTCTTTCACCTCATCATCATCACAAGGAGGCATCCAATCAGGTCTAGGTACATACCATTTGGGATTAAGAGAAAAGGTTGCCATATGAAGCGGGGTGTTCATAGTTTTCCACCATCGTGTCACAATGGGCCTAATTTTTTACTCATATAATCCCGAATTATTATCCCTATCAAAAATTGCTTTCTTCTTTTTTGCAAGCATGGAGTCAAAAGTTTCATAAATCTATCCAAGACTTGGAGAGTCTGTATTAGCATATCTAATGACATCCACAGCTGGTGAAATGATGGAACAAATATATCTGCAAACAAAAATTTGAAAAAAGACAAGTTAGAACTTAGAAAATCAAAAAATAATAAAACCATATATATTTTTTTATAAAATCAACAATCAATAACAATTTTTTACCGCACCTTAGATCACCAATTATCATCAAGAATTATTTTTTTGATGCTTCTCCCTTCTGTAGTACTTTCCATAGACCATCTATTCCACTTTGAATTGACTATCATTGACTATAGAGCCTCTTGTACCTCAAGCATCCTCTCTAACAAAATAAAGTAGCTGGCATACCTTGTTGCTACAAGCTTGAGAAATTCCTTCCTTGAAAATGTCCTAAATAGGGAAAATGAGGTGTAATGGTTGCAAATAAACATCTGCTTGTCTCTAGCCTCTACAACCACTTGGTGCACCCATTCTATCTTCCCTATGTCTTTCAATGCGCTGTTCAACGAATGAACACAACAAGGGGTCCAAAAGATGTGCTTGTAAGCACTCTCAACCATCAAACCTACTAATCTGCACACGTGTGTTGAATCAGTAACCACCTGCACAACATTGGCTGCCCCAACCTCGTCTATAGCCTCTTTCAAAATATTAAATTGGAATTTTGCATCCTTGTGCTTCCCAAAACAATCAATGGCTCTAAGGGAATATGGACCAGTTGAACATGTGACTATGATGTTTATAAGTGGTCATTGTCTAATATCGGTCCACCTATCCATGATTATAGAGAAACCTATTCTAATCCAACATTATCTCATGTCCTCCATCACCACACTCACCTTAGAATATTCTTTTTCAAGGAGTGTAGTGCTAATTTATTTTCTCCAGGGGGAACAAATGAGGTACCAATAGCTGCCACATCTCTAAAAAAATTTTTGAAGTAGGGAGAACATGCTACATGGAATGGGATGGCATGGGCATAGAATAATTTGGCAATGGAAGACTTTACCACATCCCGTGCTTGCACATTGAACATACTTGCAACTATATTTTGTTGCTCACTAGAAGTAGTACCCTTCCTCTTCCCTCTTGTGGAAATATGAACATAACATGTACCACTACCAACACTAGGACTACCAAGCATAGAGGGCATAGGTGAGGTTGAATGTGTGGATTGAGTTTGCATCTGCTGATCCATAGGCCTTCCTATGGCCTCCATGTGCAATCTATAACACTCTATCCTCTCAAAATATTTTATATCTATACAACCCTTGACCCCATGGCCTCTAAAACCTAATAGATGAGAATAGACTCTTGTATATTTCTCATAATATTTATCTTTGTAAATGTGACATTGCCACAATCTACTACCCCCAGTTTTTTTCCCTTTGCCTTGGTCTATACGTGATGCTAGTTGAAGAAGAGGATTTTTAGGATTAAAAGGGCCTTTTCCATAAAATTTTCAAATCTTCAGAAGAGATATCAAATGGGTTTGTTTGAGGTTTCCCCCTATGACCTAATTGGGTTTCTTCCCCCCTCTCAACATGCCCAATATCTTCACTACTTCTCATTTTGTTTTGTTTTGGTTTTTGCAAATTGCAAATAAATAAAAATACAAAAATCATACATTTTATCATTTTAACTTAGAAAAAAATGGAAAAAAATGAAAGATAATGGAAGAATAACTTACCTCTTTCACTTGTCTTGCTGGTTATTGTCTTAATGCTCTCCTTTTTTTCCTCCTAAATGTTGATTTTTCTTCTCCAACAACTCCTTCAAACCCTCCTCTTTCTCTTCTCACTTTTTCTCTTGGTTGCATTTTTTTTTGGCAAGTTAAAATGAGGTCAAATGAAGGTAAGAAGATGTTTTAAGTGGCCATATTAGGGTTGGGAGGGCGTGGGGTCCACAAAGGAAATAATAAAAAAATAAAATAAATAAAAATTACCTTTTTTGTGTTTAAATAGTTGTTCAAAAAAGGAAGATGGTCGAGGGATGGCTAGGAATCCCCTATCTGTCCCTTGGATGGTTGGTCATCCCCCTTCTGTGTCTAGGTCATTTCCTCCAATCAGGGACATCCCCAGTTTTTGAGGATGTTTTGGGGCTGGTCCCCAAGACATTCCCAAGATGGGTACGGGGGGCAAAAACCCAAGGGATACATCCCCGTGTATCCTTGGTTTGTGCATATTCCAAAGGGGCAGAGGACAAAGTTAGATTTCAAGTCCAAGAGATGCATTTTCCTTGGTTATGGTGAAGATCATTTTGGTTTCCAACTATGGGATCCCACTGAAAAGAAAGTTATTCATATTCATGATGTTGTTTTTAATGAGAAGGCCTTTCCAGGTTTGCAAAAACAAAGTACTTCTGATAATTTTCTTCAGTTTGATATGTTTGATAATGGATATGTTACATCTTTGAGATCAAATTCATCCATTGTTACTTTCTCTTCTCCTCTTGTTATCTCGCATGTTGTGCACCCTTCTATACAACCACTTCATCCCTAGCCTAAGGCAAATTTTCACACTTTCCCTATTCAAACATCCTTACTCTCTCAACCCCCTCTTGTTTTGTCTGCCCAACCTTCTGTCATGGATGCGCCACTTCCTGTCATGGATGTGCCAATACAAAACTCGGATGCACCACTTCAGGGCATGTATGCACCACTTCAGCCTTCAGATGCATCGTTTCATCTAGACAAAGGTCAGAATGTTTAGGATAATGTACAAAGGAGTGTAGATTTTGATTCTAATCTGGAGGGAGTTCATTCTCAGTTACAAAATTTACGTCTTGATGAAGCTCCTCCGCTGCGAAGATAAACTCGTGAGAAGAAGAGACCCCCAAAGTATGATTATTATGAACTTTTGCTATCTGATCAAGCAAATCCAACCACTTTTAAACAAGCATGTAAAGATGTGAATTCAGCCAGATGGATGGATGCTATGAATGAAAAAATGGAGTCTATGTGAGTCAATAATACTTGAGGTTTGGTTCCTCTTCTGTCAAATCAAAATCCATTGAAAAACAAATGGTTTACCATTTCAAAGAGAAATATGGAGGACGTCAAAAATATAGGGCTAGATTAGTGGTGAAAGGTTTTTCTTAGAAAAAAGGTATTGATTTTAATGAAATTTTTTCACCAATTATAAAAATGCAAACAATTCGTGTTGTTTTAGGCATGGCAACTGTTTGGGATCTCAAGCTTGAGCAACTTGATGTCAAAGTAGTGTTTCTTCATGGTGATATTGACGAACTATACATGGAGCAACCTGAAGGTTTTGTGAGAAAATTTCAAGAGCATTTATGTTGTAGACTGAAGCGGAGTTTGTATGGGCTTAAGCAAGCCTTGAGGCAGTGGTACTTGAAATTTGATAGCTTCATGACTCAACAATAGTTTTTCCATTGTGAATTAGATTTGTGTGTTTATTACAAGAGGCTTCCTAATGGTAAGTTTGTTATTCTTTTACTCTATGTTGATGATATGTTGGTTGTTGGCACTAGTATACGGATTGTTAGTGAGTTAAAGCAACATTTAGCTCTTCATTTTTCCATGAAAGATATAGGGGCAGCGAAGAATATTCTTGGCATGCATATAATCAGGGATATAAATAAAAGAGAACTCAAATTGTCTGAAGAGAAATAAATTTATAAAGTTTTGGACAAGTTTAATATGTCAAATGCCAAGCCTGTCAGCACACCCTTGGCTAATCACTTATGTCTATCTTCAGCCATGTGTTCAAAAACTCCAGAGGAGCAAGAATTCATGAAAAAAATTCTATATTCTTCCATGGTTGGCAGCCTCATGTACGCTATGATTTGTACACGCTCGTATGTTTCTCATGCGGTGGGAGTTGTGAGCAGATTTATGAGTAATCCGGGTAAGACACATTGGCAGGTCGTTCAGTGGATTATTCGTTATTTGAAAGGGACTTATGATGATGTTTTATGTTTTGGAGGAAAGCACACACAACTTCATGGTTATGCTAATTCAGACATGGCTGGAGATTTGGATAAGAGGAGGTCTACTACTAGTTATGTTTTTACTTTTTTCAGGGCAACAATCAGCTGGGTATCTCACTTGCAACAAGTGGTTGCTCTCTCTTCAATTGGGACTAGATACATTGCTTTAACTGAAGGAGCTAAAGAAATCATCTGGTTACAACGGCTATTGGGCGAACTATGGTGTAAGCAATCTGGTTTTCCTTTGTCTTGTGATAGTAATAGTGTCATTTATTTGGCCAAATATTCTGCATTCCATAGTCACACCAAGCATATAGAGTTGAGGTATCACTTCATTTGCTATGTTCTTGATGAAGCCAAGTTGCAACTACACAAAATTAACACTAAATTGAATCTGGTGGATGCTCTAACAAAGGTTGTACCTCGAGAGAAGTTCAAATTCTATAGAGCTTCTCTCAGCATTTTGAAGATTGCCGAATTCCGGTGGATGCTCTGACAAAGTTAGCCTATTCTGGGGGATATCTCTAAGAATTCATTTTACCGGTATGAATTATCTTCAAGTGGGAGATTGTTGACTATTGACTATGTGTGAAGCCAAGTCAGCTTGTAACGGTTGGGTTTTATAACTGCAACCTATGTTTGGCAAAGTGCAGAATCACTAGTGCTCCCACTCGTGTGCATGTCCTTGCATTTGGAGAATCTTCTGTACAAAGATGTAATGAAGCTTTATGTTGGTTGAAGATGTATTTGATAAATACTGGTGAAGAATGTTGTAAAAATTTATGACTATTAATGAATATAGAGAGCTTCCCCTGCTCAATGTGGACATAGCCATTTTGGTGAACCACGTTAAAATCTGTTTTCTTCTTGTGTTTATTTTTTGTATATTTCATTTCTTTTTGCTACAAATTGTTCTGTTTGTTTTTCTGTTGTTTTAAAATTCAACAAATACCTCATTAAACAAATTACTAATAATGAATGCTGTTGTGGTCATCAAGACCAAGTTCAATTCTTTTTCTTTCTTTTTCCAATTTTTTTAGCTGATACTCTAGAAAAGACAAACAAGACGTTTTAAAACCACTGATAGTGGTAGTGCTAGAAATAGGAGTTGGTTGTGGGTTTACTTATTTTCTAAATGGATCACTAGGATTTTTTTCCACCTAGAGAGTGCTTATTTAGTTTGAATGTATAATTGATAGAATGAAATTTTAGTAGCACAAACACTCGTTATCCTAAAGTATCTGAATTACATGCATTTGTTTCTTACGGTATGTTGTGGACAAGTGTTAGTATACTACGTAACACCATTGTTATCTAAATAATTTATTTATTACATTTTCTTGCAAGTGGTGAATTCTAGAGTAAAGACTGAGGAGGTACATTCTTTATAAATTTATAGTTTATAATTCATTTTTAACTAGGGTAAATTGTTAATTTTTTTGTAACAGCAATTTGGTAGAGTCACTTAGGATAGCTATCATCTTTGTATTGTCTATTCCAGTTATCTACAATTAGTTAGGATAATTAAGTTGTCATTTACATGGTAAAGGTGTTTTGTAAAAAAAAATTCTTTTCTAGGGGGAAGACTTACTAATAATAAAATTCAGCAAAGAAAGACATTTATAAAGATAGGTTAAGCTAATCATGTTAATTTTTTGTCATATAGAATGCCAACTTTGTCTCATTAATATTAGCATATTAGTGCCAACAATCTCCTTGAAACTGCCAAAATAGTTGTGCAAAATTTTGGAAATTTTGAAAATTTCCTCTAATGAATCCTTTAGAACTAAGAAATGAAGTGTTGGTGATATGAGCAGAGATATGAAATAAACTCAAGAGGTCTACAAATTTTCTCCAAAAGTTGGCTCCTAGAGAGTGGACCATTAAAGGCCATTATCTTTTATTGCCATGGATATGTGGATACAGTTACTTTCTTTTTTTAAAGTAAGTGAGGTTTTCTCATTCTGGTGATTATGTAAAGCCTAGGAGTTCATGATATTGATGCTTGAAAGATTGCAAAACTTGCAGGAGTGGCCAAGAAATTTGTAGCATCCAGATATGGTGTATTTGGGATGGATTATCCAAGATTTGGCCTTTCAAAAGGTCTCCATTGTTATATCCCAAGTTTTGATAGACTTGTAAATGATTTTTTTAGAACAGTTCTCCAAAATTAGAGGTGTATTGTTCAATTGCATTTAGAATGTCAATGATACATGCTTTCATTTTCTATCCACAATTCTGAAGGGAAAGGAAGAGATAAAAATTATACCAGAAAATAAATTTTACCATACACATTCAAACAAAGAATACCCAAGAAATTATTTGCTACTTCAAATCAGTTTTCATATTAAAACTTTTGTCATCAAAAATTACAAACATACCATTATTTAAAAGTTTACGGCCAAAAGGAAAAATAAATATAATTAATGGCAATTACAAATGCTAGCAAAAACTTGTCCAAGTCATATTAAAGATTGTCCTATCGGATTGATAAAAATGTCCTTACATGCCAACGTAGAACCCACTAACTATCGCCATCATAAATCAACACACTGCACTACCGTGGGCGGTTAGAGAAGGAACTGCAGTACTGCGGTAGATAACACTGGCAATCAAACATGGACACCAAACAACTAGCCCACATTACTATGGTCAGTGAGGATGATGGTCACGGTGTGGTGGTATGACCACAAGTAGTCAACAGACAGACTGTGGGATAGTGGTAACAACATCATAGCGGTTAACAGATTGACAAAGCAAGAAGCATTGATGGTCACTGCAATATCGCACGTGGTCAGAAGGGTAACCGCAGGACAGCAGTGATAGCTTCCTGGTAGTTAACCGCATTGTCGTAGGCATCATGCAGTTAGTCCGCGATAGCGAGGTAGATGGGAATTGAGACCACCGTGACACTGCCATCAGTGAAGAGCTCAACCATGGTAAAGCGGGAGATTGTGGGAGAGACAACTGTGAAACCATGGATTGGAAAGAGAAGGCACATGGTAGCCCGGTAGACACTGCTGAACCATGAACAAGTAAGTTTGATGGCGCGGGGGTGCGGTAAGAGCAGGAGATAGGTGTGGGAGTGGAGTGAAACTCCAACACTCCCCCTTGAATGAAAATTTTTCCATTCGTGACACCAAGTCTGCATCTTTGATAAACAAGTGAATCTATGCCAAGCATTTTTGTAAATATATTCGTCTGTTGCTCATCTAATCTGCAAAACTCCAGAGTGATGTCGCCATTGATGATCAGCTCCCAAATGAAATTAAATTGTGTATCAATATGTTTCCTCTGCTTGTGAAACACAGGATTCTTAGAGAGGGTGATTGCAGAGTTATTATCACAGAAAAATTTTGTGGCATCCAATTGATCAAATTTAAATTCTTTGAGAATTCTTCTCATCCACACTGCCTGGAAAGATGCACTTGTGGCTGCAACATACTCAACTTCAGTTGATGACAATGTGACAATTGGCTATATTTTAGAATCCCAAGCTATAACTCCACTACCAAAGTTAAAAATGTACCTTGATGTGCTTTTCTTGTCATCAACACTTCCAGCACAATCACTGTCTGTGTAGCCAACTAATTTAAATTCTTCTGATCTGCTATACTAAATGCCAAAATGTTTTGTTCCATTAATATATCTTAAAATTCTCTTTCCAGCCATCCAATGTGACTCTTTTGGTTCTTCCATGAATCTAGAGATTAAACTTACTGCAAACATTATATTAGGCCTTGTGGCTATTAAATACATCAAGCTCCCTACTAGCTTTTTATACAAAGTTGGATTAACATCTGAGCCTTTGTCTTCCTTGCTCAATTTCAGACCAGTCACCATTGGAGTAGGTATTGACTTGCAATTCAACATATTAAATCTCTTTAAAACATCATTTGCATATTTAGACTGAGAAATAAAAATTCCATTGTCATTTTGTGTTACCTCAATTCCCAGAAAGTACTTCATCAGACCCAAGTCTGTCATTTCAAACTCTTTCATCATTTATGTTTTGAACAAATCAACTGATAGATTCCTAGTCAGAATTAAATCATCAACATGCAGGCATATGATCAGGATTTTACCTTCTTCATTCATCTTGGTATACAATGTTGGTTCACTACAGCATCTGGTAAATCCATTATGTGTGAAGTAATTATCTATCCTACTATACCAAGCTCTTGGGGTTTGTTTCAGACCATACATCACCTTCTTAAGTTTATAAACTTTATCTTCTTGTCCCAATATATCATATCTAGGTTCTAGTTCAATGTAAACATCCTCTTCCAGGTAACCATTGAGTAATGTTGATTTAACATCCATTTGGTGGACTAGCCATCTATTATGTGTTGCTAAAGACAATATCATTTTGACTGTATCTAGTCTGGCTACTGGTGCAAATGTCTCTATATAGTCAATTATTGGTTGTTGTGCATATCCTTTTACAACTAGTCTTGCTTTGTGCTTCTACAGTTCTTCATTTGCATTCAGTTTAGTTTTATAAATCCATTTAACACCAGTGACATCTTTGTCTTTTGGAAGACTCTATAGCTCCCATGTTTGATTGTTTTCATTTGAATCTATCTCATCATCCATTGTTATTATCCACTTTTCTTCTTTGATTGCATCTTCATAATGAATTGGATCTTCAACTCGTGAATAAAATGCAAAATGTGTAAATTGCTGAGAATTGTTTTCACCTTCATTTTGGTTATAAATATCACTCATGCTTCTAATTTTTTTTCTCCTCATGCTTGCTAAAGTTGGGTTTGATAAGTCACTTGAATCTACAGAATGTGGACTTGAAGGTCCAGCGCCAAAAGTTCTTGTTGTGGTTGGCATTTGCAGTCCTCTTGTTGTTGTTCTTACATTGCTTATTGGTGTCAATTGTCGACCACTTGGTTGAGGTTGAACTGGTACAATAGGTACATTAGCTGGAACTGTAATTTCATTCTCATCTTGAGGAATATTGACTGTAACATTTATTGTACTCTCTTTTCTTCCATCCCATGCTTCATCTTCAACAAATTGAACATCCCTGTCGATTATAACTTTCTTAGTTGTTGGATTGAATAGTTTATATGCCTTGGATCCTTCACTATATCCAACCAAAATGCATTTCTCTCCTTTATTGTCAAGTTTTCTTCTCAACTCATCATGTACATGTGCATATGAAACACATCCAAAAACTCTCATGTGAGACACACTGTGCTTTTTACCTATCCATGCTTCTTCAGGGATAATATTCATCACACTTTTTGTTAGGCATCTATTCATGATATATGTTGCACAAGATATAGCTTCAGCCCAAAACTCATTTGTTAAATGCTTGGCTTTCAACATACTTCTAGCCCTCTCCATTATGGTTCTATTTTTTTCTCTCAGCTACCTCGTTCTGTTGAGGTGTGTATCTTGTTGTGAATTGTTTGTGTATTCCATGTTCCTTGCAGAAATTTAAAAACTCTCTTGATATGTATTCACCTCCTCTATCTGTTCTCAGCACTTTAATGAAACAACCACTCTATTTTTCATCTAGTGACTTAAATTGACAAAAGAAATTAAACACTTCACTTTTGTGCTTCAAAAAATACACCCATGTCTTCCTTGAATAATCATCTATGAAAGTCAGATAATAATAACTACCACCTATTGAAGGTGTCTACATTGGACCACATAAGTCTAAATGAACAATTTCCAATGGGGCTTTTACACTTGCGGATTTCCCTACTGGGAAAGACTCTCTATGTTGCTTCCCTAGTATGCAACCTTCACAAACTCTCTCGAGTTTTTCAATTTGTTGGTGTAATTAAATGTTTTGTACCTTGTCCTTAGTCATAATTACACCTTAGTTAAGTTTACTTAGGAACCACATAGGAGTTGTTGGAGAATTTCCACCTTTGGTGGACTTATCATGTTATCACTCTATCACCTCCACCTTTCATGGACATATCATGTGATTAGGGTTCCACCTTTTGTGGTAGATCCACTATTTGTGGTGGTTATCACATTATCACCTTTCCACTTTAGGTGGAGTGATAGATTTTCATTGTTGTCTCATGTCATAAGATAAAGACACTTGTCATAATCTTATGCACTATTATGTTCTCACCTTGGCTATATAACCAAGGGGTCTCTACTACATTTATACACACATTGAAGCATTATCATTGACATTGAATACAATTTATTCTTGTCATATTATTTTCTCTCTTCTTTGTGCTTTCTATTTGGTCCATAGATCTTGGCATCCATAGCCAATTCTAACATGGTATCAAAGTGGGTTGGGTGCCATTGGAGAGTCTTTTTCTGAAGAGAGGTACCAGATTTGGGGAGGTTCCATTTTTGGCTCTTTATTGCAGGTTTATATCAGAGCTTGTTGGTGCAAATCTAAGCTCACCGTTGCATTCAGAAGGTTTGAGAAAGTCAAATTTTCCTTTTGTTTCGTCCAAATCGGACATATGAGGCCAAATCTAAGAAGGTTTGAAGTTGAATTGTAGTTGCCAGATCTAGAAGGTAGCTACATTTTTGGAGCATTTTGGGTCAAATCCGACCCTGCCATCGCGTCCAGAAGGGCCAAAAACCCTAAGATCGACTATCCAATCATCCAAATCGGAGCAAGTCATTTGGTGAGGCAAAAGTTTTTTGCCCAAAGAGCCATACGGCCCCCCGAGCATCATTATTGCATATGGTACCATTTCAAAACGTAAAAATATTTTAGTTATTTCGAAAAGAAAAAAAATTGAAATTTTTTTATGAAAATTTCAATTTTTTCGGATTAAGTTTATTTGTATAATTTTTTTTTAAAATTCAAGAAAATATATATATATCTATTGTACAGTCTGCAGATTATACAGCCTGCGGATCTGTACCTCTGCGTACCCGTAGGTACCAGGCAACCTGCAGAGGAGCCACGTGGCCCCTTCTTCACCTGCTACCGGTGGGCCCTGACATAGCCAGTTTCGGCATCATCACCGACGACCACATAAAATTGGCACATCAAACTTTCCGGCGGTGAATACAATATTTCGGCAAATTTTGCCGGCATAAGCATATTTCGTGAACAAAGGCATATTTTGGCAAGGTGAATATTCTCTAGTAGGAGCATATTCTTTTTTGACAGCCCGACGCACGTCAAATCTAATCCTATGAATTTCTGACGTCAGCAATGCATCGGCGCTGACATCAACGCTCATTTGAAATTTCATGACCCCTCACCATTGAGGTTTTTGATTTTGTAGTTCAACTTTGGAGGCTCATAACTCAGTCATTTTGGCTCCTTTTTACGAGCAATTTTTTTTTATTTGGGCTAATTTATCGAGATCTTCACAGTGGTGCAATCAGTTTTTAGTTTTGGCTTCTGGTTTTTTCAGAAATTGTAGATTCTCATAGGTGTCGCTGCTTCGTCCTCATCTTGAGAACTTTGGGAGCCCATAACTTGCTCCTACAGTAACATTTTTGAGTGCCGTTTTTTTTAAAGTTCATGATTTTTTTTGTGCTTTCTAGTGGTGTGATTATATTTATCTCATCTATTGTAATTTTTGCACTGTGAGTTTGAGGCCTATTTTGGCATTTGCATGTACCAAGATCAAAGTCCACCATGCTATTTTTGGCAGTGACAATTGTAAACACACTAAGTATAAAGTGTCAAATTAGATATTTCTTGGGGGTTGCTTGATTGAGTGATTTGGGGGGGTAATCTTCTTCCTTTGTTGGTTTATGTCTCTTGATTGGTCTATTGTGTGACTAAGTTGAGGATTTAATATGGGCATAAAAAAACATCCTGCTATAATAAGGTTAAATCCATGGAACTTTAAGTCTTGGTGAGATGGAATCCTAACACATTGTAGGTGGCTCAATCTTTTTCCATATCTCTATGGACTAGTTCCTAAACCTTCATCGAAATGGAAGAGAGTTGTGTGGGACATAAAAACAGAACATATTATGGGATTAATTGGTTGTAATATGGATATTGATATCCTAGTGTCCATTGATGATATTGAGATCCCTCGTGATCTTATGACCAAACTTTGGGAGATGTATGGAGACTCGAATGAACCTCCATTTTCAAAGGATCTTGTTGCAGATTGTCTTGTTCCACTTGCATAGTTTCAACCTATTGATGATAAAACAATTGAAACACTTGTTGATTGGGAAAGGTATGGTGGTTTTGATGACACAGAACCTTCTCCTTCTCCTCCTATAGAGACATCTATTGAGACTTCAGTTTCTATGGCTCCTAATCTAGATTTAGAGGGTTCATCGTCTTCATCTATGAGTCAACATATTGAGGTCGAGGATTCTTGTCATCTAGCATTGGCAGATTCATTTACTGTTGTAGTTGATGATACTTGTGATTCTACAGTTTGGGTTCCTTGTGATTCAGTGCAACAGGATATACATTGTCTTCCAGATATGGCTACTTTGGATGGCTTCTTGTTAGGTATTTCAGACTTGTTCGTGGAGTCTCATCTTGCAGATTTGGGGGATACCATTGATGACCTTCATCTTCTCTTTGATGAAGATGCTCCTTCTTCTTTTGTTGCGAGGGAACACTCTGACCCTCTTGTTCATTCTCTACATGATCATTCTTTGTAGTTTGACATGAGTGTGGATACTTTTGGACAACATTTGGAGGAGGCTTCTTTTTCTTTGGAGGGGATTTCTTTCTCTTTGGATCATGTTCTACATTCTTCTCTACTAGATGTTGGATTGTACTCTTCAACAGTGTGGCCTAGAACACTTGTTTGGAGTGTGTCATCTTTTAGCATCGACATGGAGACACTTGAGCATGCTTCAGAGACATCATACATCCTGCATACATTATTGGTTTTGTTTCTTCCTAAGGGGAGGAATGTTGTTCGAAGAAATTGGATCATCTTCAGCATTCAATGTCGAGCTTCTACCATCATTGTAGGAGACTCAACTTGAGGGGGGGCTTACCTTGTCTCTCTTCTACTTCTCTCTTATGGGGGGGTCTTTTTCTTCACATGAGGTTTTTACCTTCTCATGCATCATTAAGAGAATTTCTATCTTGTATTTCATCTCTCTTTTGGGGAGGAGTTTTGTCCCACTAGGTTTTCTCCTTTTCTCCATTTGTGAGAGATTGTATTGCATTTGTACATGGGTACCTAACATGGCCTAGTTGTCGGGACCCATCCTGCATTGTTTGCATTTGTGTACATTCTCCCTAAGTTGCACTTAAGGGGGGATGTTGGTGTAATTAAATGTTTTGTACCTTGTCCTTAGTCATAATTACACCTTAGTTAAGTTTACTTAGGGACCACATAGGAGTTGTTGGAGAATTTCCACCTTTGGTGGACTTATCATGTTATCACTCTATCACCTCCACCTTTCATGGACATATCATGTGATTAGGGTTCCACCTTTTGTGGTAGATCCACTATTTGTGGTGGTTATCACATTATCACCTTCCCACTTTAGGTGGAGTGATAGCTTTTCATTATTGTCTCATGTCATAAGATTACGACACTTGTCATAATCTTATGCACTCCTATGTTCTCACCTTGGCTATATAACCAAGGGGACTCTACTACATTTGTACACACATTGAAGCATTATCATTGACATTGAATATAGTTGATTCTTGTCATATTATTTTCTCTCTTCTAGTGCTTTCTATTTGGTCCATAGATCTTGGCATCCATAGCCAATTCTAACATGTTATTAGAGCATGTTTGATTCTAACACAATTAATGGAATTCCCTTTACCATACTCTTCCCATAAAGAAAATTCAGACCACCAAAATTTAAATGACCGAATCTTAAGTGCCATAGCCAGTTTTCATCCTTCACTTCTTCCTGAAAGACAGTCTGAATAACAGTTGGTACCTCTTGTGCTTGTGCAAAGTTTGTGCTCAAAGCTGGTTGAATTCTTAAAGGAAATATTCTATTGTTTGTCATCTTGATTTTTTCTATCAACTAGCTACTTGGGTATTTATCTAAAATAGTGCACAACCCATTCTTGAAATTCACTCTATAACCCTTTTCAATTAGCTTTCCTACACTCATCAAGTTGTGTTTAAGACCAAGGACAAAATAAACATCAAAAATATATTTTTGATCCCCCTACTTAGTTAGAATATTAACATTTATTTTCCTTTGACTGACACTTTGTTGTCATTACCCAGGGTGACATCTGACTTGATATTCTCATCTAGGCTCATGAACAATTCTAAATTTCCTGTCATGTGATTGCTATAGCCTGAGTCTAAGAACCAAACTTCTTTCTCACTAGCTTGTGCTACATTACAAGCTAAAAACATTGTGCTTATATCTAGTCTATGGTCTTGACTCTCTTTAGTAAAATTTGCATTTTGTCTACCCATATCATACTGCTTCTTTCTACACTCATTCGTGTAATGTCCAAATTTTTTACAATAATGGCATTGGACCTGAGATTTATCATACCTTTGTCATTGAGGAAAGTTTTGAGATGGGTTATGGCTGCTACCTCTTCCACTTGAACTTGATTGGTTATTTCTTCCACCTCTATTGAAGCCTCTTCCTCTTGCTTTGAAATTCATTCTACCTCTGCCTCTTCCTTGGTTAATTGAAGCTTGTGACTTGAATGCATGCTCCAATGGCATATTTGTTGTTCTATTGAGTTTGTTCTCATGAGAAATAAGTGAAGCATAAAGCTCATCAACTAAATACTGTGTGAGATCCTTTGTCTCTTCTATTGTGACTAAAATTGACTCAAATCTCATAGGTAAACTTCTTAAAATATTTTCAATAACTTTGACATCTTCTAGTGTATGTCCATGTGTGCTCATCTGGTTTTCCAGTCCCATTATTTGAGTAAAGTATGAATCTACAGACTCATTTTCTTTCATAAACAGAGTCTCAAAATCTCTTCTTAGTATTTGCAACTTTTCAGTTTTAACTTTTCCCATTCCTTGATATGCTATTTGTAAAATGTCACATGCTTGCTTGGACTTGGTAGTGGCTGAAATTCTGGGAAAAATACTCTCATGTACTCCTTGTAGAATGAAAAAGTGTGTCTTTGAATCCTTCTTCTTGTTATCCTTCAACAAATCTTTCTCTGCTTGAGTTAGAGCATTATATGTTGATGCATTTGCAGGCTCTGGAAACCCATTCTCTACAAACTCCCATAAATCTTGTGAACAAAACAATGCGCTTATTGTTATAGACCAGTAGTCATAATTCTTCCCGTTCAGCTATGGAATTTGGGGATTACTCAAGCTTTTTCTTGCTACCATGATTTACATACTCTCTATTAAATTACCTTAGGCTCTGATACCACGTGAAGGGAAAGGCAGAGATAAAAATTATACCAAAAAATAAATTTTACCATACACATTCAAACACTGAATACCCAAGAAATTATTTGCTACTTCAGAGCAATTTTCATATTAAAACTTTTGTCATCAAAACTTACAAACATACCAGTATTTAAAATTTTATAGCCAAAAGGAAAAATAAATACAATTAATGGCAATTACAAATGCCAGCAAAAACTTGTCGAAGTCGTATTAAAGACAATCCTATCGGATTGACAAAAACATCCTTACATGCCAACGCAAAACCCACTAATTGTCGCCATCAAAAATCAACACACCACACTACCGCGGATAGTTAGAGAAGGAACCATGATACTGTGGTAGATAACACTGGCATTCAAACACGGACACCAAATGGCTAGCCCGTGTTACCACGATCAGTGAGGATGACGGTCGTGGTATGGTGATATGACCACAAGCAGTCAATAGACAGACCGTAGGACAGCGGTGACAAGATCATAGTGGTTAACAAACTGACAGAGCAAGAAGCATTGATGGTCACCGCGATACCACACACGATCAGAAGGGTAACCACAGGACAACGGTGGCAGCTTCCTGGCGATTAACTGCATTGCCGCAGCCATCATGAGGTTAGTTTGTGGTAGTGAGGTAGACGGGAAATGAGACCATCATGACACCACCGTCATTGAAGAGCTCGACCATGTTAAAGTGGGAGACAGTGGGAGAGATAGCCGCGAGACCAAATATTGGAAAGAGAAGGGCCGCGGTAGCCCAATAGAAACTGCCGAATCATGAACAGGTAAGTTTGATGGCGCGGGGGTGCGGTAAGAGTAGGAGACAAGCACGGGAGTAGAGTGAAACTCCAACAAATTCCTCTTTCTTGCTAGTAATTGTGGTCATTCCTTTCATAAAAGATAAGAGGAGACATGCTTCATCATTGATGTGACTACCTGGAATCCTATTAGTTGTAGTGGATTTAAATCTATGGATTCTAGGGCTTAGGTGAAGAATCTGGAAGAGGAGTCTTAGGGGAAAGCCATCTGAATTTCTTGTTACTTTAACTTCTCGTTATTTTCTATATTGTCCTTTTACGAATAAAGAAGGAATTCTTGAACCATTTAAAGGTTCTCACCTTAATATGATCAATTTTGGGTGTAGTGTCCACAAAAGTAGCTATATGTAAGGTTAACATGACAAACATGAGCAAGAAACTAGAAAAGTAGAAACACTCTGAAATAATTTTGGGCCTATGACCAAGTCTACCATAGCTTTGAACCAAACGATCCAAGTTGTAGCACCAAATTATCACTGGTAGCACTGCCAAACCCAATCTCATGATATGTAGTAAGGCCCAGCCCAATATCATGGTCTGTGGTAAAAAAAATAGTATTTTGTGATCTCTAGTTATGCCAAACCATGTTCTATGACCTGCAATACCCATGAAGATTAATATTCTAATCTGGTCAAATCTTGCTTGTTGGTCCACAATATGGCGCACAAACAATTTTAGTGGCTCAAGACATCAATAGTTGTATGTCATGGACGTACCTTTGTTCTCCTCCTTTGTGGGTTGGAGCCTTCCATATGACTTGTAGGGTGTGGAGCAATTCCCCATAGGCCTAATAGGACCAATGAATTTGATGCGGCCCATATGACAGAAGTTATAGAGCAACTTTTATATCTTCCAAAACATGTCTTTTGCTTCTAGTATTGTATGTTCTTATGACCATATGAAGGGAGTTAGGAAGAAAATATTGAGAAGAACATAGCCATAAATATCCTTTTAGAAAATGCAATGTATGTAACTTAGTGATTAATAAAATTTCTATTATAGTTCTATGTCTTTCCTGTAAAATCGGGCCTAGAAAAATATAAAAATTATGTAACAGCTGCTGAAAATAGAGCAAAGCAGAGATATGGCTGAAGGAACAAATAATCTATCTATTATTGTATTCAATCTAGAAATGTACATTCATCATTGTGTCTAGCAGCAATCCAAATGTAATTCACATCAGCACTCTACAATCACATATATATAGCTACAATGTCCTTGAAGCCTGGAAGCTTCTATTTTTCTAGATAATTCCAAAACCTGGAATGTTATTTTTTACAATAGTTCTTAGAATTTTCTTTTCTAGAATAGCTTCAAGAATGTTCTAGCTTATGGAAGATTCTACAAACATTCTACCATTTTCTAGACAATCTTAATCCTTAACATCCCCCCTTAAGATTGGATAGAATATTACAAAGAAGAGGGGAATATACAAAGAGAGAGGAAGATACAAAGGAGAGGGGAACATTGTACTATCATCCCCCCTTAATGTTCGCCTCTATCATACCAAGCATGCCCCGTAATTTCAAAAAAAATTCTTCAGTCATACTCTTAGTAAATACATCAGTTCTTTGTTCTTCACTTGGACAATATTGTTTATTGACAATATGTTCTTGAACAAGATCTCGTATGTAGTGAACATCAAGCTCAATATGTTTTGTTTTAGCATGAAAAACTGGATTGTGTACAACTTGTATAGCACTTTGATTATCATAATACAAAGTAGTAGCTGAACTCTATGCAAAACCAACCTCAAATAAAATATTTTGAATCCAAACAGCTTCCTTTCCAGCTTCTGTTGCTGCTCTGTATTCTGCTTCACATGAAGACAATGATGTAGTTGTTTTATTTTTTGCTGCTCCATGTAATTGGATCTGACCCAAGCTGAAAATATAACCACCAGTAGATTTCTTGTCATATATATCACCTCCCCAGTCTAAATCTATAAAGCCAGTTAAAGAAACTAAGGACTTATAACTATAATGTATTCCCTAATAAATGGTTCCACGAATGTAGCGCAAAATCCTCTTAGTAGCCAACCAATGACTTTATTTTGGTTCCTGCATAAATCTAGATACCATATTGACTGCAAAACAAATGTCTGGTCTAGAATGTGTTAGATAAACCAAGCTACCAACAAGCTGTCTATATAAAGTAGCATCCACCTTGTTGGAGGTACATTCCTTAGTAAGCTTAACTCAAGATTGAAAAGGAGTAGGGGTTGGCTTGCATTCAAGCATTTTAAATTTTTTTAGAAGATCCAAAGCATATTTTGTTTGAGAAATAAACAACCCATCATGAAGCCTACTAATTTGCAAGCCAAGAAAATAATTAAGTTCACCTAAATCACTCATATGAAATGCCCCTTTAAGGTCTGATTTCAAATCATTAATTATCCCAATGTTCGGTCCGGCTATGAGTAAATCATCCACATAAA
Source organism: Sequoiadendron giganteum (assembly GCA_007115665.2). NCBI lineage: Eukaryota > Viridiplantae > Streptophyta > Pinopsida > Cupressales > Cupressaceae > Sequoiadendron > Sequoiadendron giganteum. The sequence continues at coordinate 28,305,384 of CM021103.1, read as the reverse complement.
CTGCAATAATAATAATTTCATTTTGCACTCTCTTCACATAAAGATTTGGATCCGATTTACATTTTTTAAACCCATTAAACTGAAAATACCTGTCAATCTTCTCATTCCATGCTCTTGGTGCTTTTTTAAGTCCATAAAGTGACTTCTTTAATTTGCAAACAAGATTAGGATGTTGCTGATCTACAAAACCCGGTGGTTGATCCATATATATTTCTTCATATAAATCTCCATTTAAGAAAGCATTTTTGACATCCATTTGATGAACATGCCACCCATGACTTGTAGCCAAAGAAAGAATAATTCTAACTATATTCATTTTAATGACAAGAGCGAATATTTCTTCATAATCAACACCCTCTTTTTGATTGAATCCCTTAGCAACCAATCTAGCTTTAAATTTTTCTATAGCACCATTTGATTTAAATTTTTTTTTATAAACCCATTTGCAACCAATCACATTCTTACCTTTGGGAAGTGGCACAAGTTCCCAAGTTTTATTTTTCACCAAAGCATCATATTCTTCTTTCATAGCTTGCTCCCATTCTTTATTCCCTCTAGCTTCCTCATATGAGTTTGGGTCATTAATCTGCAATACTTTGGCCATGAGAGCACTGTCATTCCTTGCTTGGTTCTTTGGGCCTTGCGTATAAATTTCTTCAACACTCCTTGTCTTTTGTCTAGCTGAAATGTCATGTTCTTCATCATCACTACCTGCAAAAGGAGGCTGCTCACAATAATTAGTTGTTTCATTAGTGCACACTTCATCTTCATTGATATAGGGAGCATTGGTTTTTGTAGAGTGAGAAGAAGTGGCTGGAAGTTGTGAATGTTCATCAAACTTTACATCTTTACTAACAAATATTTTTTTTGTTGTCAAATCATATAACATGTAAGCCTTTGATTCTTCACTATAACCCATAAACAAACACTTATGACTCTTTGGTTCTAACTTTCCCCTCTTTTCATCAGAAATGTGTGCCCAAGCAATACACCCAAATACTTTAAAATATCCAATGTGATGTTTTCTACCACTCCATGCTTCTTCAGGGGTGATATTTCTGAGAGCTTTAGTGGGGATTCTATTTAAAATATGTGAAGCACAAGAAACAACCAAACCCCAAAATTTATTATGCAAACTTTTAAAATGCAACATACAACGAGCCATTTCTAAAAGAGTTATATTCATTCGTTCATCCACCCCGTTTTGTTGAGGAGTATAAGGAACAGTTCTTTACACCTTAATACCATAATTTTCACAAAATGACTCAAATTCATAATTGCAATATTCACTTCCATTATCCATCCTTAAGCATTTAATTCTTTTCCCACTTTGATTTCAACTAATGCCTTAAACTTTTGAAATACTTCAAATACTTCATTTTTCCTTTCAAGAAAATAAACCCATACTCTCCTATTGTAATCATCAATAAAAGTGAGAAGGTACCTGGCACCTGAAAGTGAAGGATAACCTAGTTCACATAAATCACTATGAATGAGTTGCAACAGATGATCAGCTCTCCATGCTTTACCTGAATCAAAAGGATCTCGATGATGCTTCCTTAACACACATCCTTCACAAACACCTTCAGAAGCTGAAATTTTGGTTAATCCTCTAACCATATCCATTCTAATCATTTCTTGTAATTTTTTATAATTTATATGTCCAAGTCTAGCATGCCAAAGTTTTGACATATAATCAGTCTAATCAATAAAAGCATGAGAGAGTGTGTATTCTTCATCAACAAAACCCACAAATTTAAATAGACTCTCTTCATGATCAACTTTACCAGTAGCAATTATATTGCTTGGATATTTTCTATCTCTAACAATAACCTGATCACCAGTGACAAAAAAAATCATGTCCAGCTTGAACTATTTTATATACTGAAATAAGATTCACCCCTAATCCTTCAACCAGTAAAACATTTTTCAGAGACCCATTTGTTACATTAACAGTCCTTGTTCCTAAAACTGGGAGTTTCATTTTATTTCCAATAGTAATTTCTTGATCTGAATTCTTCCCTTCATAAAAATCAATAAACAAAGATCTATCCCCAGTCATGTGAGATGATACCCTTGAATCTAAAATCCATTCTTTATTAGAATCTGAAGCAAAGTACCCCCCCTTAACACTAGATTTACTCTTGGGTGTAGCAATTACCTCCTCATTTGATTTCTCTTGCCTTTTTAGGGATATGGCTATGAAGCTATGTTTATCCTTCTTTCCATCCTTAAACCTCTTTTGCTTGGGCTTGTATTGCTGCCTTTCATTGTCCCTCTTCTTCAAACAAAATTTCTCCATGTGATTCTCACCTCCACAATACCTGCAAATAATGGGTTTTCTTCCAACTTGTTTTTCTGCACCATCATGTCTAGAAAAATGGTTAGAACCATCATTATTTCAAAATTTATTATTTCCTTTCCAGTTCTTCTTTCCATCATTTCTAAAAAATTAACTTTTAGTTGCATATGCATGATTCTTTTTAATATATCCTTCTTTAATAAGTTGAACTTCTTCATCTAAAACAGACTTGCAAAATTGATCAAAAGTTTGTTGGGGGGTATTGGGATTTAGTTGAAGAACCCTTTTCCTTGATTCCTTGAATACCTTGTATGGCTGGGGAATTTTACTTTCAACCATTGCAATCAACTGAAAATCTTTTTTTGCATATTCAGCACCTATTTTTTTCAGCTGAGCATTTAAAAAGGTAACTTCATTGAAATAATCAGTCATTTTTTCAAAATCATATGGATATAAGTTCATCAATTTTTCTTCTATACTAAACATGCTAGTAATATCTGCATCTTTATAATCTTTTTCTAAATTCTCCCACAACTCTATTGGATTATCAACATCAAAAAATCTTCTATTCAGATTGGGGCTCAAAGCTTTACCAATAATACCTCTTGCTTGCTCCAATTTGCATTTTCACAACTCCTTTTCTCTATAATTTTGTTGAGGTTCCCCAAGTTCTTTATTCACTATCCTCCATAAAGCCTTCTCTCTTAGAGCATTCTTGATTGCAATCTTCCAATCTGCAAAACCACTTCCATCAAATATTGGCAGAATCTCATTTGTAGAGCCAATGTTTGTAAGAAAATCAGCCTTCAAGCAAATAGCAATCTAGCAATACTCCAGCAATATAACAGCCCTACAAACAAACCACTCTAATAATAATTTTCTAACTGAACCTCTAGATGTATCTCTAGTTGAACCAACCAGGCTCTAATACCATGTAAAATCAAGCCGAAAACAATATAAAAATTATGTAACAGTTGCTGAAAACAAGGCAAAACAGAGCAAAACAGAGATATGGCTAAAGAAATAAATAATCTATCTATTATTGTATTCAATCCACCAATGTACATTCATCATTGTGTCTAGCATAAATCCAAATGTAATTCACATCAGCACTCTACAATCACATATATAGCTACAATGTCCTTGAAGCCTGGAAGCTTCTAGTTTTCTAGATAATTCCAAAACCTAGAATGTTCTTTTTTACAATAGCTCTTAGAATGTTCTTTTCTAGAACAACTCTAGGAATGTTCTAGCTTATGGAAGATTCTACAAACATTCTACCATTTTCTAGACAATCTTAATCCTTAACATTTCCTAAGTGTCATTTTTGAATCTTTGTTCAATAGTATCTTCCTTAAATAATACACGCCTGAATTCTAGCAATTTAGAGTTCCATCCACCAGATATCTCTTCAGCTTTAGTTATCAGCTCTATTTGTTAAAGGGACCAGAAATAAAGAGAGTAATATGTTTCTTCACTCTCCTAGCAGAGATGATAAAGCACAGGGGAATGAGAATACAAGTCTCTATTTCTTAGTTATGTCAAGAACCTTTTCTGCAGTGACATTCACATGATTGATTTGTGCAAGGTCAGTTCTTGGGTACATTTAGCATTCTCCAAAATATATCTGCCCAAGTTACCCCTTACCAGTTGAGATTGTGGCATTCAAGCTCTTCATGAACCTTAATAAACTGTATGTAATTCCATTTTTCAAAAAACATTGCTTTGTCTTGTTGGAACTAGAATGTGACACTGTCTAAGGAAATTCAGTATCTCATCATAGACACCAACAGTCTCTAATCTAGAATCTCAAGTTCATCTCTTTTCCACTTCCAGTTGAAGACTAAAAAAAGAACAATTAGTTTATTCGCATATTAAGATACACATCTACCAATAAAGACCTGCATTAAATCCCCCATTGTTGCTAATCTTATAGAACAGTATTCCACTCCTAGGATGGTGCCCCATCTTTGTTATATCACCCTTATCAAATACATTGCATGCTAGTTGTTGACTTCTTTACCAAGCTGAGAAAATACTCTTTCTTGGCTTCTTCAGAACACTGAATACTAGTATAATATCAACGATTCTTACATGACCTCAAAATCTTAATGGTGATCGGTTCATTTTTGCACAATTTTTATTTTTTAGAAGAAAAGATGAGTAGCATGCTTAGTTTTACCATTTATGTCTTGAATGATTTATAATATTAGATTTTTTATGATCTTCGGTCTCCAAGAAAATAACTTGATGAGCCATATTCTCAATGTTTGGTATTAGCCAAAGCACTGATTGTATCTATGCTAAGTAACCAATAGGGATTTGGTTAGCTGGGAGCTTTGAAAGGGTTCCATGTTGTCTATCAGGGTTCCATTCCAGCCATGGTCTGCCTTGCTCCAGTGGAATAAGAAAAATAAATGAGGCTTGTTGCAAGTCCTAGGTGAGTATGGTTTAATAGAAACTCTTTAAACATGTTGTTTGTTACCTAAGCCAAAGTAAGCCCACACTAAGTAGTGCAGATCCTCAGGGTGTGTTTCAAGAGGCTTCCAACAAAAGAATCAAAATATGATAACAAAAATGATAATGCAAGGGCTATGGGTGCTGCTAACAACTACAGGCATTTTTTATTCACAAAATTAATATGATTTCTATGGTCCATATAAGTGATTGAGCATGCTTCTAGTAATAACTGTGAGTATTTTTGCATCAATACTCACACAATTGTGACTAGAAAGGATCACTGAGTGTGATCAAAAATGTTGATACAACAAATATTTTCACAGTTGTTATCAAAAGCATTCTCAATCAGCAACTACCATTTTTATGATGGATTACATAGTGTGATCCAAAATGTTTATGCCAACCAGAAGCATTCACAATCAACAACTATATTATAGTGATAAGAAGACATAATTAGTGTTTAATCAAGATTTTCATCATTGAATATTGAGGAAAAACAAGAATATAGAGATGGAAGTTAATAAGAGATATGATATTTCCACAGTCCATGTAAGTGATTGAACATGCTTCTAGTAACAACTGTGACTATTTTTTCATCAAAATACTCACACAATTGTGACTAGAAGGGATCACTGCGTGTGATCTAAAATGTCAATGCAAGAAATACAGTTATCACAATCATTCTCAATCAGAAACTACCATCCTGATGATGGATTACAGAGTGTGATAAAAAATGTTACAAAAAATATTCAAACAATTGCTAACCAAAATCATTCTCAATCAACAACTATATTGTAGTGATAAGACATAATTAATGCTCAATCAATTTTTTCATAATTGAATATTGAGGAAAAATCAAGAATACAAAGATGGAATATATCCATGTGTAATTAGTGGAAATTGGTCTACAATTATTAGCAAGAGCTTAGCTGACAGGCTTGGTATAAAAAACCTACAAATCTAAATCTCACTGCAATTTTGAAGCAACTTGAAGTAATTTTACATGTTCACTAGTGATAAACATAGTTCATACTATGTAGGTTGGTTGTATGGTCTATAAGTTACAAGTTACAACCATAGTTGATAATGAGAAAAAATTTGACCATGTTAAATGTAAAAATAAAATAGTTGTTTTTGTTGATGGCAGAAGGAAAGGAAGAAGGAAGGAAACATGATTTTACCAGCATTATCGTGAAACTAGCTACACATATATTCTTTTTATGTCTACACCAAGCCTAATGGACCCCTAGATCATTCTATTCCTAGTAATTCCCCAAAACGGTTGTCCCAGGTCCCTTCCTACACTAGTCTATTTTCCATATAACTAATCAAACTTGGGTAGTTTGAAAGTAGTTAATCTGAAGAATTGAGGGCTTGGACCTTAACAGGGAATTGAAAAAGTGCCTGGGTCAAGCACTTCTACTGCCATAAAACAAATCTCGTAACATACGTGATTACACGGCATTAGGGCCTTGTACACTCAGAGACAAAGTGCTACTGGACACATAATTAAATCAATCTAAATTTATAAATGCTAGCAACAGGTCCACCTGAAGCGGAATTAAGTGTTCGTACATCAAAGCAGACTACTGGATTGGCAAACATAACATGTCAACCTAAATTTCAACTTATAAACCATGCAAGTCTCAAATCCTACTAAAGTGATCATCATAAGATAATAGAAAGCCAAAAAAGGAAGAAATGTTGCAGCCAACAATAAACCATTAGAGTTGGTATTAGTGGTTGAGGAACAATGGGAGGTAAAGAATGGAAAGTGATTTCAAAGGTTAATTGTGCTGGAAAACAATATTTCAAATTGTAGAGGCATTAAATGTCATGATAGAGCTTATCCAATTAAAATGTAGGAAAATGACTAAGGGTTAACAAGATTTATTACCATTACTCTCTCACTATAGAACTAAGTTGGAAACATAGAATCAAAGGATAGACTTCCAATCTTTGTGAACAATCTGGATTGTATGTGAGGCTAAGAGGATGCACTATCATAAATACACAAATACCAGCTCCAAGTCATATTTTCACTCTTCATACCATAATAATACTCACTGGGGTATACTTTAAGAAACGACCTGTTGAAAATTTTATAGAAATCTTGGTAAACACATTATAAAGAAGCATAATATCTTAGGAATTTTTTTGTGTTGATAATAAAATTTTAGAGTGGATAGCAATATTTTTTTCATGTACCCATTTTTTTTGCAATTTACAGATTAAAATTTATTAGTAATATATACAAGTTTATAACTTTTATGTTGATTTAACATTAGATTTCTTATCAACATGTTGTCCAAAATATATACCTTAGGCTTGTTCAAATTTTTTTTTTTTTTTTGTGTCCTATGTTGTCATAAATGCAAAAGTCCTTGTAAAAAAGGAAGCCACAAATTGTCAAATCTTCTAGACCTTTTTCTTACATTGACATTTTCAACTTTTTTCCAAACCTTTTTGCAAAGTTCTACAGTTCACAAACCTTGAGAATTTATGAAAAGTTCTTATTGTTGGTGTTCTTGTAAGTTCTTGAACCTTTTGTTTACCCAATGCCTTTGATGTAGAGTGGTTTTTAAGTTCATTGTTTTCACAAAATGCCAACAACGTTGGTTCAAAAGTTCTCTTGCTCTTCATTTTGGTTAGTTCACAAGTTCGTGAACTTCTTGAAAATCCAATGTAAATTTGATAAATTTTCATATTGCAAAATGTCAATTATCAACTAGTTTGCAAGTTTGTGAAAGGCTTGATGTGTTGGTAAAGCTCCAAAATTATCAATGGCACAATGAGTGTTTGTTTAGTTATCTTTTTGATGTGTTTTCAAGCTTTCTAACTCAATGAAAGTTAGGATATGCTTCAAAATGCCGATTTAATATATAAATTGGGAAGTTGTGGGCCATTTGTATTTTTCTTCTTTTTTAAACAAGAAAAATATTGTTGTGACCTATTGCTACCATTCATATTTTTTCTGATTATTGTTACTATTGTGTAGATAGTTGGAGGTAAGTTTGCATATTCTTTCCTTTTTTGGGATATTTGGAACAATTTGAAGTGTTGAATTGCCAAACCCTTTAGGTTTGTCTTGTATTATTTGTTAATTACTCTTACCTTTTTCTTTTCCTATGCTTTTAATGAGCTACAATTATCAACAATTCGCTTCACAAATAATCAGCATCCTTTACATTTGTGTGTATTAATGCTTCCTTGAAACAGTAGCTCATTGTCTTTGGTTAATTTCAAAACCTCTCAAAATAAAATATAAATATCAAGGTTGTGAGAAATCTACCCCCATTTGCAATTTATTGGTTGAGGTTGTAGATAATCATCTTGGACATATTGACATGGATGGCTTTTGGGAAAGAATGTAAGGATACCCTAGACAATCTATGGAAGAAGCATTTTTTGCTAGTAGTCTGGCTCATGTTGGTGGATTTCCAATAATTGGTCAATGTGCAAACTTAGTTATGGCATGCATCAAATATTACAAGGTAGACACTAGAGAAGTCAGAGTTGTGGATGTTGGAGTAGTTGCCAAACTTGATGGTTCAAACATTAAATCTTGTTCAAGATTAGGTTGCCTCTAAGAGATAATTTTTTAGATGTAAATGTTGAAACATGCAATCATTATTTTTCAAGTAATGAGAAACACTTGTTTGAACAATATTGTTATTAATTGTTTGAAGGTAAGGTCAAGAGGGGAAAATCTCAAATTCCTAAAGACTATGCAAAGGACATTTTGTGGAAGGAGTGTTTGATATAATCACATTGTTGAATAAGATTGTTTGAAGCAAAGATACTAAGTTTTTTGAAGATTGGATGTGTCAATATGTTGTTACAATTGGTTATGGTTCACAATTTATTGATCGGGTACAAATCATAAGTGATCATTTACATGATCAATTGATTAATTTTTAGAAAAAACTATTTTTTCTACATGTCCTCTTATGTGTTTTATGCTATTGCATCTCTATATGTCTCCTTGAAGCATCCTTTGAAAAATGAGAAAATTCCTATAGAGATCTCACAAATGTCATAAATTCTTTGCAAAGTTAGCATTTAAGGACATCCAAAAGAGAAAGATTTATGTACTTGATTGTATGTGGTTATTATGCATGTATATTCTTATTTTTGAATCTTTTCCACGAGGAAAAATGCAATCTTTATGGGAAAGAAAACTTAAATCTCATTGCAGAAAAACTATAAACTAACATGGGCTTGTTATTTATTTCTTTCAGACTGATAACCATGTAATTGCTTACAAGGACCGGCAACGACTGGGGACTACCCTACAGATGCTATGAACTACACAAGAAATATAAAAAAGAATGCATGAAGTAATTTTTGCTTTGATTTGAATTTACTTTGTTATGGACGCTTAAAAAGTTTGTATGCAAGTTTCTTTACTATTATTAATTCTACATGTAGTTGTTGATATGGTAACTGATCCCTCTGCCAGCAAGGCTTTATATGAGAAGTCACAAAGTGTTGAAAAACAACTGAAACTTTATGATAATGCATATCATACTATTCTAGAAGGTGAGTCAGATGAGAGGATTTTTTAAGTCCTCGATGATATTGTTTCTTAGCTTGATGCACATTGTAATATGAGGCAAAGGTAGTAGATAGAATTTTTTTTATTTTTTTTGAAACTGTTATCCATTGTAATTTGGATTAGGGATGGAATTGTATACACAAAATGTTGATGGTTTGTGTGTAGATGTGGGTGGTTAAGAATTATAATATTTAATATTAATGAATGTTATTTATAGTGTGCTAAATTTGTCAAAATTGAATGTATTGATTATATTTTTGATTAATCTGAATTAATGTTGGTTTGTGGAATGGCATGAGAAGTATGGTTGATTGTATGCACCTAGGGTTAAAGGTGAGGCAGATTCAACAATTTTGTAGAGAGACATTGATGATTTGTAATGCCAACCCTAGTATCAAGACCTTGTTGGTAACATTTTTCCCAATCATTGGTTCACCTAACAAAGTATGTCGTGTGATATTTAAATAATTATGTTATCAATCAATTGAGTTTGATGAGACTTCTAAATCCTTGTGCATAGCCCTAGGAACCAAACACCTATTCGACTTTATTGTTTAATTATTTTTTATTACATATTAGGTAGGTACTTGTATTAATCTTGATCCAAGTTCCAACAACCTAAAGTAGGGACTAATCCTAGTCATTAAAACACACATATATGCACAATATTAAAAGTAGTGTAAAATAGGAACATAGCAATAAAGAGAAAAATAAAACCAAAATGTACAATAAATATTAAAAAAAATTGAGGGATCAAAAAAGAAAAGAGAGAAGTTGGATCAAGGAATTTACATCAATGACTTAGCAAAGAAGGGCACCATTATGAGTGATCTATTTCCCCCCCATGTCTATGAGACACCTTATAGTTAATGGGAATGACACAAGGCAAGGTGGAAGGGGGTGACCGTGCCATTAAGGAGGCATGAAAACCCCCAAAAGTGTAAAAGATTTGTAGAGATGCAAGAAGGGCAACACACAAAGGGATACCAAACCCACAACCTTCCTTAAATCCACAATTTGAGGCTCATTTTGGTATATATAATTGAAGGAAAGGTTGTGATTAGAGGTGATTTAGAATTGTGACAAAATTTATGGAAGGAAAGAGAGAAGGGTGACTATGTAAATGAAATATAGCTCACCTTTTCAAACCTAGAGATCATTTTGTACACCTTATTCTAGGTTGGTCACTGCCTTAAGCTTGATTTGTTTAATTTTATTGCATATTTAGGTTTTTAATAGCATGCTAGGATTTTTCATGCCCCCTCCAATTGTTGTGACCTAGGTTAGGTAATTAAACTGTTATTGAACAATAAAAATAAGATGCATATAGGTTTATATTTCCCTATATTTCTTCTAGAAACTTTAAGCTATGTTATCCTTTATAAATGCCTTAGCCCTTTGAGATGGAGATATATTGTTAAGAAGCACCTCCTCTCCATCAATTTTAAAGCATTAATATGAAATACTTGATTGTCCCAAACTTCTCTAGTTGAAAGTTATAGCACTATATGAAATATATGATAACATCCAAAACTAGAGTCTCCAAGGATATGATAAATTCATCCAACATTCTCTAGCTAATATAAACTACAACTGAACAATTTATCCTGTCCACTCCACATATTGAGCTTGCTTTTGAAAATTCTCCTAGGCAAGGATGAAATCAGTAGAATGACAGTAATAGTAAGGCCTATATTTCCTATATTTTACCAATAATTTTAGATCCATTACAATCTTTTTTCACTCCCAAGAAAGATTAATATATTGGTGAATTAAGGAAGATTTTAACTTCAATCTCATAGTGAATCAATATAGTTTTCAATTTTTGTGTAATTATTTGCTAATAGAAAAGTAATATTTATAAATAAGTGGTTAAAATCGATGTATAATGTACATGAGTGGGTGTGGGGGATTCTCACATGTTAGATGCAATTAAAAGGGTCTATTTGAATGGGGATAGTAGAGATAGAGAATAACTAAGTAACCTAAATAAGCTCATTCCCACAAGTAGGCTCCCTCTCCAAGACCATCATAAAATTATTACTACTCATTATACATTATAATAAACCTCTCAAAACTACATTTTACATAATCATTACTAGAGGAGTGGGATGAGAACTCTCATATTCAAATTTTAGTTAATGGTTGTGCACCTATACCCTATTTTCTTTGGGTGTGTCAAATACTTTCTACCAATTGAGTACTAGTCAAAAATGACCTTGGGAATGAATAGACTATTGTGTCCTTCACATCATACCAATGCTTGAGATGTGTAGGTTAGCCATAGATGGGTTTGAACCTAGGAAATTAATTATTCTGAATTAGGACTTTTTTATTTATTTATAGAGTTATGCTTGGTACATGAGATAACTTCTAAGGAAACATAAAGATAGATGGAGTAAGGACTCTACAAGAGCATAGGTACAGGATTTATATACCTCCTAAGATGTAGACTATTCCTTTCCTTCTAAGGTGATCACCTGTTTATAAATCCTATGATCTACATAAGACAATCTTATTGCTGCTCTAACTTGACAATAGTCAGGGAGTATGCTCTACCTATATATTTTTTAGTCATACCCCATAGATAGCAAGATGATTTTAGTTAGAGCCTTGCAAGCCATAGCAATAATGGAATGTAAGTGATGGATGCCTCATGTTACTTTAGAGGCATATATGGTTTTCACTAGTGGCATATAGGCCTTAGTGCTAGTAACATGCACGTGATGGATGCTCATTGCTACTCAGGAGGGTTGGATGGTTATTTCCAATGGTATATAGGCCCTATGGCTAGTGGCATGCCAATTATGAATGCCATATTCTAATACTTGATCATCTGATGGACTATAGGGAAAAGGGAGTTCTAAAGAACAATAGGTGAGTAAAAGTTTTGTCTAACCCCCATAGTCAAATCCCTAACACACTCTATTTTGAGAAGTGGTAACTCAGATTAGTAGTGGTAGGAATCTCTTGGGTTGGATGATTAATAGGCATAACCTCATGCATGGTAGGCTAATAGGATTAACATCTCTCAATGGGACAGACAAGCCACTTGGGGGTGGATACTAACTTATATATCCACTTGGTTGGGATCATACACTTTTTTTGAACCATGGACAAGATGAGGCTAAGGAAACAAATTCTCTTCAAGAGAACAAACAAGGTATGATTTTATTTAGTAATGGAATTTAATGTCCATTGAATATATTGCCATGTTTATATTTGTAGTGTATAGATGATACCATATATATACATGACTTCATGGAAATTTTATAATTAATAGGCATTACCTCATGCATGATAGGCTAACATGATTGCCATCTCTCAATGGGACACATAATTCACTTGGGGGTGGATACTGACTTATATCCACTTGGTTGATATCACACTACACTCTTTTTTGAACCATGGGAAAGATAAGGTTAAGGAAACAAATTTCCTTCAAGAGAACAAACAATGTATGATTTCATTTAGTAATAGAATTTAACTTTCATTGAATATATTGTCATGTTTAGATTTATATTGTATAGATGATACCATAGATATACATGACTTCATGGAAATTTCATATTATTGATTAAATGTTTGGTACTACATTACATGAATATTCCTTATGTTATTTAGTTCTTACTTTTATTGCTTACAATGATTTGAATGTCACTATATATATAAAAGTAAAAAAATTGAAATAATTTGTATCAATTTGAGGTTATTATTACACTTTGTATAATGTAAACATTTCATATTTTATTTATTTAGAATTAAATTAGTAATTGCCCTTAGTCTATTTTACCTCATGCTTTAATAAATATGGGACAAAAATATGAGTATGGTGTAATCTAAATTCTATTCCTAGAAAGAAAGGATATTAATTATGTGTGATTGTGTGACTGTACACAAAATAGCCTTAATAATGTTTTATTAATATTGTTTTTCTATTTTTTATCAATAATGTTTTTCTCCTATGGTGATTCCCATTATTGGTATTTTTGGGCTCCTCCTCGACTTTGGAATTCTTTTCTTCAAGCCCATGATGAGCTGTAGAATGTTTATCTGAGTTCCTAGAATGAGAGGATGTAGTTTTGAGATGAGGTGATATTTCTTGAGTTTTTGTGAAAGGGGAGGAATAATATTAAAATAAATTTAAAAGTAGGGGGAAATTAAAAAATATATAATATTTTGAATTTGTAATGGCAATCCTTCTTTATTTAGTTTTTGGGTTTTTAAACATTTTTTCTTTAAAATATACCCTCTTAAAATTTAATGTGTCAAAATGGAAGAAGTTGTTCAAATTTATAAAATTGTGATACCCACTCTAGGCTTAACTTGTGCAATAAGGTCAAAAAAAAAAATGAAATCATATTTATAAAAGTGTGATATCCCTTCTAAGGTCATCAAACAAAATATTAAGCAATAAATATTTTTAAAAATTATGTTAAAAGATCACAAAGGCTTCATGTAGTCTCTCTATCTTTTGTGTCTAAAAGATAAAGCAATTAGAAGCGCTTCATAATTAGTATCAACAAAAGATGTAATAGTGTGAGTGGATAATAAAAGTTTAAAATATTGTAAGATTTACATTAAAAAATAAAATAATATAAGATTAATAATATTAGTAAAAATTGATATGAAAAATATAAGACTAATAATGTTATTAAAACTAGCATACCTATATTAATTATTAATATATGTAAAACACACTGAGAGTTGGGCGGATGCATGGAAATGGGTAGAAATTCCATGGACACCCTCAAAAAAAATTTGAAAACCATAACGCAAGCGCGTTATAACGCACTCGTGTTATGTCTCTATTAAGCCTAGGCTAGGTCTCATAAGCTACAAACAAATAATGTGAGTGCGTTATAATGCGCTCATGTTATTGACTGTTAAAAGCAAAAAAACAAATGCAAATCTCTCATTTTCATTTCGACTGGTTTTTTTGTTGCACCCGCAGCCAAAAACCCCACAATATTGTGCTTGCATTCTAGGAGGATAATTTATTCACCAACAATCCCTATTTCTTCACAACGATGGTGCCACGACGACGAGGATCTGTGAGAGGTAACAATTATATGGTTTTTGTTTTGAATTTGTTAGTTTTAGGTTGAATTTGATATCTATTTGTTTGAATTTTTAGGAGATGCAAATCAACTTGCAAACCCTCAAAATCCTCAATAGGAAGACCAACCAAATCCTCAAGATCAAAATCAACCACAACATCAACCTCCTCCACCAATCACTCAACCCCCTCCTGGCACCCAACAAAATTTAATGAGTGAAATTGAGAGCAACAAAAAACAAATTGAGGATTTGATCAATAGGTTGAGTGATCCAGATGGTTCAACCACAGAAATAATGAACCTAGCAAATTCATTGAAAGATATGTTAAAAAATGTAGATTCAATTAGTAAACAAATAATTGGATGGCAAGATAGGAGGCAAGCGAGTAGGGACTATTATGCAAATAAACTATCATACAAGGATGTGAAAGATTTAAAAATTACAAAAGGTGATTTGTGCTCATTTTTCACCGACCCACGCACAAATCAAAATCTTACCCTCAATTCGAAGAGGTTTCCTATCCATTGGTGTGACCACCAACAAATTAAGGACCGATTTTATGATAGGTGGTACATGGTCTTTGATTACCCACCGTGCAACAATTGCGAGGTCCCACAATATTTCCTTAGGAAACTATACAATGAGTTCATATTGAACAAAATCCCAAATTATTTTGATATGATGGATTTCCAGGGGAGAGGTGGGGGGTTAGCTCAGGATAGACCTGGTACACAGCTCGATCCTACGCGGCAAGGTAGACGAGCTCTCGTTAGGCCACCTCGTGAGCACGTTTTTATGCCTTCCATCGTGAAGTAAAGTGTTAACGTAGAGACATTACAGGAAATCAACACTTTGACCCAGAGTGTCATCCATCATACTAGCCCTATTCTACAACGCCATCTAGGGGAGTCTTTGAGTGGTGGCCTTCGAACACATGTGTGTCAATCTTGCGAGGCTACTTGTTCGCATGACTCCACCGACCCTCAGGAGACTAGTACGCAGGATCCATCTGCAGCTATGGAGATGGAGAGAGCGGGTGACATTTTGCATGAGGCATATGGTATTGATAGTTAGGTAAAATTTAGTGCATGTGTTCATTGAATTTAATTTATTAAATTTTGATTTTGAAATGCAAGATTAACTAAAAATGTTTTATGATTTTAATAAAATTGCAAGGTCATAGTGTTGAGACTGGATACACCGACCCCCCACCAACCTATTTCTACAGTACACCTATCGCTAGGGTATGTAACTAGTAAACAATTATAAATTTATTGCTTGTTAATGGCATTGTTTTATGAATGGTAATTTAATATGCAATTTTGGATGTTGAACAGACTAATATTGGAGGTTTTGATGGAACACTTCCTAGTGGTGGTGGATTTACTCAAACCTTCATGTAGGTAATAGAATAAAGAGTTTAACTAATGAATCAATTACTTAATAGATTTGTGTAGTTTATACATGCACATCGTTGATTACGTTGAATAATTTGTTGTTTTATTTTCAATTTTTGTGAGATGATACACCTCTGAATGTGACGAGGGCAATGGATATTGGTGTGACATCTGCTATACAATCCTCGATGGCTTTGACAGAAGAGGTATGAGGTAAATTAGTAAATTTCAATTTACATTTGTTGTTATAGATGTTAGTTACTGAAAAATCAAACCATTATTGATTCACATAGTTTAATTTCTATTTGTAAGGTTTATACAGGGCTTGAGCACACCTGAGCATGGGTGTGAGAATATTTCCCTATGGAGAGAGATCGTGAGATGGCTGTAAGTGATTATTTTGTCAAATATATCATTTTTTATAATGTAATCTCTATATATTCATGTCTTTACTTCTTATTGTAACAGTTAAAACTTCACCATGAACTAAACCCTAGGAGGAGTAGCAGGAGCACTCCACGAGCATAGCAAAAATGAGTGACAGACCTATCATCATCTGAGTGAAAAGGAAAGGGAAAGATTTTATTTCTAGGGCATGGAGAGCAATGATTTTTTATTCCAGAGTCCTTTGTTGTATGCCTGCATGGCAGTTTTGTACATATTTTTTATTGGACATATTTGGCATTGTATGCCTAGATGGCATTCTCATAAGCCTATATGGCTATTTTGTACATATATTTCATACTTATATCGACATATATTGATGTATGCCTACATGGCTATTTGGTTAATACAAATATCTTTTATCAATGCCTGTCCATATTTGCATTCTAAATTGATGGTTCAATAGATATGAGTTACGTGTATTCAAGTGTATACTTTACAACTTACGTGTATACTTTGTGACTTACGTGAATTCGAGTGTATACTTTGTGGATTACATATTTTCATGCATATACCTTGTATTTGTGCATATACTTTGTTTTAATTTGTGTATGCTATGTATTCGTGTGTATACTTTTTGAGGCTTACGTGTTTTTGAGTACTTGTAATTCCCTTATTGACATGTACATGTTTGAATTATTCATTTGTATAATTATTAATTGGTTATCCCTAGCATTGATCTATGTCATCCTCAATGCATGATCCTTGAGATGGATTAAGAACACCCTCAAGGTCAAAAGGAGTTTCACATGCATTCTTCATAGGCTCATTTTGGTAGTGAAACCAAAAACCTCTTGCATCATTGAAACAAATTTTTTATTCCTTTATAGAAGGTATGAAGCCATTATCATTCTCCATCGGTTCTTCATGTATCCACTCCCCATTAATGGTTGTCTCATGACCTTCATGAAACCAAACACTTATCTCATTTGTGATAGAAGAAATGTATGAAGATTTATCTTCCTCCTTATGAACCATTCATTATCATGAGAGATGGGTTCTTGTGAACCACTGCTGATGAATCATGGGGCAATGAGTTTGACTTGTAAAAATACATGATTGAATCCTGATAGCAATATCACAATATTTATATATCTAAATGTGTTATTTCCTTCAGCTAAAATTTGTGCTTATACTTATGTGATTGATGTATGTTTGTGTATGGGATCATAGTAATTTCTATTTGATGATGTTATTGTTTCTTTAAGGTTGATTTATTAAAGGGTGCATGAAACAAGTTTTAAATCAATAAAAATATTTGAATTTCTTAGGTTTTTATATTTGTCGAGTCTGGGCTCCGAGCCCGAGTCCAAGTCAAAAAATGGCTTGTCAAGTCTGAGGCGAGTCCTAGTCTTGTAACACTGGTGTGAACACATCGAGGAATAATGTATATGCCGATGAAGAGAGAACCCATCCTTGTTTCCAAACAAACCATGGTATAGATATGGTTGGTCGAGATAAAACATCACTCTTCTAAATAGTTCAAACCATAATATTTCATGGCTACAAACACACCTTTATTATGTGTGTTCTTGATCCTATTGAAGAAATGGTGGAACATGTTGTAGATCAAATATTGCAACCCTAAGTCCACAATAAGGTTACTTGTCCTGATTTCCACAAATGTCTTTAAGATGTTCATCCTTCTTGAGTAATGTGAACTATTGATGTCATCTAGATCTTTGAAACTGACTACAATCATGTGCAGTACTGAAGAAGCTAGAGCTATATCTAATACTACAAATGACTGCTCAATGGAATCTTGATAGCAATATCACAATTTGACACATTGTAGAAAATACCTCCTACTTATCAATTGATGAGCTAAAGGGGCTCTATAATGAATGTTACATAAGGCACAACACTTGCTGAAGGTTTTGCAAATGGGGTTGCAAGCTAAGTGGGCTTAACATTGGGGAAAAAAATTTGTGGTTAAGCACTTGAGCTAGAGTATACTAGAATGGGTGACCTCCTGGGAAGGCCTAGTGCCTCACCTTTGTGAGCATCACCTAGATGCAATGAGTGCTAAGTGGGCCATTCAATATCATTTCAAATTTGTTGCTTTAAGCAACTTATAAATTTGCAACTTTAGACTCCTCCAACCTAAGGGATTGATCTAGTGGAACATAGCTCGGAGCGATTCCACGTGTTTCGGTGAAAAATAGGACTATGCCTAGCATAAAAATACCTATTTGGACATGTTGGAATATTCTGCTTGGTCACACAATTTGCAAAATGAAAGTGGCACCACTTTGCAACTTTGCACTGCTTGCATTTGATGCTTTTTCCATCAACTGAAAATCTGCCACCACTGGAAAACCACTCAGACATAGCCAAAAAAGAGATTTTTTTTGTAGACAGGCTCAACATGATCCTATGGGATCAGACAAGAATTTTCTAAGCGTCACAGTATCTGAGTAATAGCGTGTTGAAGTTTGCATCCATTTTGCACTTTAGACCCTTAAGGGATCGATCCGATGGAACATAGCTCAAAGCAATTCCACGTGTTTTGATGTGAAAGAGGACCATGCCTACCATAAACATACCTATTCAGACATGTTGGAATAGTCTGCTTGGTCACACGAGTTGCAGAGCGAAACTTGCACCACTTTGCAACTTTGCACAACTTGAATTTGACAATGTTTCCATCAAGTGAAAATCTACCACCATGAGAAAACCACTTCAAGATAGCCAAAACCAAGAGAGTTTTTTCTAGAGGGGCCCAACACTTTTCTGTAGGATTAGATGATAATTTTCTAAGTGTCACGGTATCCAAGTAATAGCATGTTGAAGTTTGTAGCCATTTTGCACTTTGGACCCTTAAGGGATCGATCCGGTGGAGCATAGCTCAAAGCAATTCCACGTGTTTCAGTGTGAAAGAGGACCATGCCTAGCATAAACATACCTATTCATACATGTTGGAATAGTCCACTTGGTCACATGATTTGCAGCGTGAAAGTTGCACCACTTTGCAACTTTGCACAGCTTGAATTTGACATTTTTTTCATCAAGTGAAAATTCGTCGCCACGAGAAAACCACTTCAATATAGCCAAAACCAAGAGAGGTTTTTCTAGAGGGGCCCAATTCTTTTCTATAGGATTAGAAGAGAATTTTCTAAGTGTTATGGTATCCAAGTAATAGCATGTTGAAGTTTGCAATCATTTTGCACTTTGGACCCTTAAGGGATCGATCCGGTGGAACATAGCTCGGAGAAATTCCACATGTTTTGGTGTGAAAGAGGACCATTCCTAGCATAAAAATACCTATTCAAATGTGTTGGAATAATCCGATTGGTCACACAAGTTGCAGAATGGAAGTTGCACCACTTTGCAACTTTGCACTGCTTGCATTTGATGCTTTTTCCATCAAGTGAAAATCCGCCACCATGGGAAAACCACTCTGAGATATCCAAAACCGAGAGAGGTTTTTTTAGAGGGGATCAATGTGACCCTATAGGATTAGATGATAAATTTCTAAGTGTCACGGTATCCGAGTAATAGCATGTTGAAGTTTGCAGCCATTTTGCACTTTGGACCCTTAAGGGATCGATCTGGTGGAACATAGCTCGAAGTGATTCCATGTGTTTCAGTGCAAAAAAATACCATTCCTAGTATAAACATACCTATTCAAATGCGTTGGAGCATTTAGTTTGGTCACACGAGTTTCAGAACGAAAGTTGCACCACTTTGCAACTTTGCACTGCTTGAATTTGACACTTTTTCCATCAAGTGAAAATCCGCCGCCACGAGAAAACCACTCCAAGATAGCCAAAATCGAGAGAGGTTTTTCTATAGGTTCCCAACACCTTTTTGTTGGATTAGATGAGAAGTTTCTAAGTGTTATGGTATCTGAGTAATAGCATGCTAAAGTTTGCAGCCATTTTGCACTTTAGACCTTTAAGGGATTAATCCGGTGGAACATAGCTCAGAGCAATTCCATGTGTTTTGGTGAAAAAAAGGACAATTCCTACCATAAAAATACCTATTCGAATGTGTTAGAACAGTCCGCTTGGTCACACAAGTTGCAGAGCAAAAGTTACACCACTTTGCAACTTTGCACAGCTTGAATTTGACACTTTTCCATCAAGTGAAAATCTACCGTCACGAGAAAACCACTGCAAGATAGGAAAAATCAAGAGAGTTTTTCTAGAGGGGCCCAATGCATTTCTACAGGATCAAATGATAATTTTCTAAGTGTCATGGTATCCAAGTAATAGCATGCTGAAGTTTGCAGCCATTTTGCACTTTGGACCCTTAAGGGATCGATCTGATGGAACATAGTTTGGAGCAATTCCATGTGTTTCAGTGTGAAAGAAGACCATTCCTAGCATAAAAATACCTATTCAGACGTGTTGGAACAGTTTGCTTGGTTACACAAGTTGTAGAATAGAAGTTGCACCACTTTGCAACTTTGCATTGCTTGCATTTGATGTTTTTTCCATCAAGTGAAAATTCGTCGCCACGAGAAAACCACTCCAAGATAGCCAAAACCAAGAGAGGTTTTTTAGAGAGACCCAATACATTTTTGTAGGATCAGATGATAATTTTCTAAGTGTCATGGTATCCGAGTAATAGCATAGTAAATTTTGCAGCCATTTTGCACTTTGGACCCTTAAGGGATCACTCCGGTGCAACATAGCTTGAAGCGATTCTACGTGTTTTGGTGCGAAAGAGGACCATGCCTAGAATAAACATACCTATTCGAACGTGTTGAAATAGTTTGCTTGGTCACATGAGTTCCAGAAAAATGTGTACAAATTGTTTACATGACCTTTATCACATTGTTTACATTTCAAAATTCAAAGTTTGCAAATTTTCCTACTCAAGGCATTTATAGAACAAGGTGCTACTACACCAAACATGAACTCCAACCTTACAATATTTGATTATATCTCATTATATAATTAAATCTTATTACAATGACTCTAGCACTTCGTTCTCTCAGATCTTTTACAATATCACTCATACATTCAAGATTCTCTTTAAATGTCTACATCATAGGTGCTCATTATGAGGTTAACTTCAAATGAGTAACTTGAGATTCCCTCGCTAAGCTTCACATGCTCTCTTATAATGGATTGAAATCAAAATTGAGATTTTTCAAAATCATCAAAATAAGTATGTTGCATTGCTTTTTTGGCTAGGATTATCTTTGACGACTCTGAAATCAGCATTTTCTGCAACGAAAGATCAATCAATTTTTAGTAGTTTACTTACAAATATGCAAAGTAAAGGAGAAAAAGAAAGAGCATCCAAAATGGAAATGAAATAAAAATAGATGGAAGGCACTTACAGATGTTGCATGAAGGCATCAAAATAAGGATGTTGCATTTCTTTTCTGGTTGACATTCTCTTGGATGGCTCATATATCTGCATTTTTTGCAAGGGGACACCAATCACTATAAAAGAAGATGATATCATTGACATAAAAAAAATTAATATGTATACAAGTATAAAATAATAAGAACCAATGTGCATATACTTACAAATTAATCCAACGAACCATCCGGGTCTACTCTACTCTTTATTGTGTCAAGTATTGCCTCATGGTCAGACTCACGGACCTTCCATAATGTCTTGTTCAAAGGTCTACCCCCATATTTGGTCAAATGAACATTGGATACCATGACAAGGTTCGAGTAATGAAGAATCTTACGATGCATGTCAAAGTCTTGAAATAGTCAATATTTAACACTTGAATGTGGGTAGCTTCTAAGCCATGTTCCAGTAACCACAACTGAACCTATAGGGTATTCGATGTTTTCTCCATCTATAACTGGGGCCTCCAATTTCTTTTTGGTCTCAACACAACGACACAAGTAATAGTTTGTTCCCTCTTCATTGTCTTCATCTGCAATAACTGCATAAACATGCCCTGCAGGGATATGTGCAAAAAATATCTTGAAATTTGTCAACATTATGAATACAGTACAAAGTAAGATCTAACAATATGGAATTTCAACAACTAAGAAAGTATATATATCACATCGTTGAACTAGATCTGATATGTGGTCAAAGTTAACTGATGATTCTATCAGTGTCAGTTCCAATGTCGTCGGAGGGCGATATGTGTGAAGTGGGCTAAGATAAATTGTGAACCATTTGTCAACCCACTCCCTTGACTCACAATCATTTTAGGCTTGTATTGTACATGAAGAACAAAAGCATGCCATCTTTCGTGTATCGATAATCCATGAACCTGCATTTGAACTAAGGAAAGAGTGTACCTCACTTGATCCTATTAGTGTACAACAATCTTCATATGGTGCAATGTTAGTATCATCCATCAACCAAAAAAATCTATGAACTGAAGACGTACCTTCATTACCTGGACCCATCAAAGTATTACACCACTCGATGATTGATTTTGCATCTGTCAACTTTGCACTATCTTTATACTTTAACTCTTCTCATGCTAATGCTCTTTTCACGCATGCTCCTGCACCATCATGATCCCCCTTTCCATGTCCGGCCTCACAAAATTTCCACATATGTTGAACACCTATAATGACATGCATCCTACACGACCAGTAGAACATGCGTGAGTTCTTGAACTATGCTGCATAGTTATCAAACCATATTATATGTTGATCATATTCTATGCCCCTCTGAGCCAAACCACTGTAGAACATCTAGAAGCAACCTTGCATGAACTCTGGAGAATGTGTGCGATCATCACTAATGTAAAAGTGGTACTCCCTCAATACCTTCATTTTCTCATTTGTACTATCAGATGAATGAATGAATTCTATGTGCACAAATATTGAAACTTGTGTGGAGTTGTAATACTGTGACTGCACCTCATGTTGTGACTGTAGAGTGTAGTTCTCTACAAAGTCAACCATGGATACTATGCTTCCAACTGGAAAGGTGTCCTTGCATATCTTGAAATATGTGTCCAACCATCGGGCTCTATGGGTATGCATTGCATACTTAGACAGTATACTATCACAAAATGTGGTCATAAATTGGTACATTGGAATCTTCTCAATAACCAAATCACACCTTTTTTCATGAGACCCATCTTTTGTAGCATATGCCACTGTTTTATACTTCCTGAACTCTACTAGTTTTTGTCCCACCTCATCTGTTCTTTCCATATGTTGACATATTGGCATACGCTGGAAGCCACCACAATGCTCGCATGAATCATCCAAGCATGTTGTCCTATAGATTATCTGGCCATCCTCTATTTCACATAAAAAATTTGATAAGAACTCTCTTGAATATTTTGGTGGGGCTTCTATGCCACAATCCTGCAAAACATCATTAGTACGCAAATCTAAACATATAGAACAATAAACATCATAATGGTTAGAAAACTCAATATGTAGTCTATAACAACAAGTAGTGTGTGTGTGATTTATCTTGACATAAAAAGGTTTAAGCATTTCAAAAAATCTTTGAGAAATACTAATTTGAGGATAATCATTTTCAAATTTCTAAAAAAATTGGGTTTGAGTCATATCCAAAAAATGCTTTGGATGTGGCTCATGATTTCGACTACCGATTCTCCTTCTTACCACATCCCTTTGATTCAGAGACGGCCTTGTGTTATTCTTCCAATACTCTTCAATTAGTGTTCTCAAGGCTTGGACAACTTATTTATCTTTTCGTGACAGTCTCCCCGAGAATTCCCATAATTCATTTGTATCATTGCCCTCAATTCTTTGTTGCCTTTGAATGGCTCTTGATAAATTTTTTCTACTAATTCTCGTTTGTTCACTAGTATTTTTAATTAGACGAGCTCTTTTTGTTTGATAGCTTACCAAAGTTGATGTAATGACACTTCGGGTGACATTACTATCCTTTGAGCGTGAGGTCTTACCCACACTCTCATAATCATCCATTAGATTCTTCACAATAGTTTCTTCACTCAATGCATTCAATGTTCTCAACCCAAGAGTCTGCATAATGTTCCTAAACTTTACACCCCGCATCATTTCAACAAATAGTTGACATCTTACAATCTCATTTAGCCTTTCAAAGAATCGTTCCTAAATCTTATCAGCATATCTTCTACAAGTGCATCTTGAAATCTTACCTTCCATGTGCTGCAAAATCTCATCATCAATATTAATCAAATACTTTGGCTTTCTACACAAAATTCTAGGTGGTGTTCTCCTAGGTACATACATCTCAACATTAGGAATTTCATCAATAGTTAATTAAGGTGGGCTAGATTTCATACCTTTGATCGAGGGTGGAAAAGAATACATACCTTGAGGTTCACATGGGGATGATGGCATACCTTCTTCATCAATTCTAAGTGTTTATGTACTCTCAACTTGAGATGTGTTGGATGGTGTCCAACAATATTCACTTGTGGTACATGGTGTCCCTCCATATTCACTTGTAGTAGATGGTGTTTGTCCATATTCACTTGTGCTAGATGTTGTCTCTCCATATTCGCTTGTGCTTAATGGTGTCCCTTCATATTCACTTGTTGTAGAGGGTGTGTCTCCAACTATGGTATCTGAATCTGTCTTACAACGATGCTTTCACATACGTGCCTATTGTGTTGTCGTTCTCTTTTCGACGATTGAGGTTCCTCTCCAATTGGGTTGTTTTCATCAATCATTTCTGTGTATGAGAAAATGCGTCAATTAAATTGAATCTAATCTAATACACCAATGAAACATTAGATTGAAGAAAACTAAATAAATAAATCAAATGCAAACTCTAAACAACAGCTTCTTCAAATTCATTCCATTGTCCTCTATCTCCAAGGTTTTCGCTTCAATACGTTTGTTCTCAGTTGTGCAAACAGAGCTTATAGAATGGCACTTGAGAGAATGTGATTATTAAAATGCATATGCATCTACAAGATTGAGCTTATTGAATTGAAATGTTATGAAATGCTTAATATGCGACTATAATAACTACGCATGAAAGTATGAGATTTGAGGTCCTTTTTAGCTCATGAAAGAGTTGTATTTATAGATTTTTGAAGGTAGGAATTCGATTGGCCAAGATTGAAGGTCGAGTTCAAACCTGTTGGAATGAACGGTGAGAGATCGAGAATTTGAAAAGAAGGCAGAATTCTGAGAGACGAAAAAATGAAGAGACAATTGAAAGGTGTCTCTCATAATTAAATAAATAAATATTTAATTATGTGTGAAAGAAATGTGAAAAGGCTTTAATTAAATATTGTAAATATTTAATTATGAGAAAAGGAAAAAGCCTTTTAATTAAATATTAAGAATATTTAATTTTTGTGAGAGAAGTGGGAATTAAATATCAAAAGTATTTAATTAAATGTGGAGGGAAGAAAATCATTTAAATTTAGAATTTAAACTTTGATAATTAATGTAAATAGATTGTAAAATCTATTTAATTAATTAAGAAGAAGGTAGCATTAATTAAATAAAGTTCGTTTATTTAATTAATTTAGAAGAATTAGAAAAATGAACAATATAAATAAATAATTAAATTTATTTATATGTAGAAGACTTAAGAAACATTAATTAAATAATTCATATTTAATTAATTAACAGGTTTGATCGACCGTGACCATTTTTAGATGTGTACAGTTTCCAATTTCTTATTTTCATGATATTCCGCCACCTGAACTCTCTCCTTTTCTTTCAAGGTTTCCTTCTCTTCGTCTGTTAGTTTCCTCTTTGTCTTTTTCTTCAACATGGTGGATAATTTTATCTGTACCATGGTAATGAGACGAATATTAGTTCCTGAGAAATGTATCCATTGAAGTTAATTAAAAAATATATTTTATTGAAGGCTTCATTTAAATAATACTTACAATCATCATGTACAAAAGTTAACCTAGCATGTAGACAAATGTGTACAAATTATGGAAGCACTAGGCTGGCTAGAGCACATTCCTAACTAAAAGTGAATAACCATGATGGTGATTCTGAAAACTAATGACTATAATGGCATTGTGAGTGTTTGATAAGTTTGTGGTGTAGGAGCACCTTGACATTCTATGCTTCCATTTTGAAATTTGATTCAATTTTGGGTATCTTCATGTTGTAAGAGGGTCATTAAGGACATTTTCCATGTACCGATTATATGAGCTTTCAAAGGTGGTTGTTTGTTAGTTATAGGAATTGGGGGGAGTTTTTTGTCATTGAAAAAATTTTAAACAACATCCATTGGCTCGAAGTGAGGATTTTTGTTCATTTTGAAATCCATTTTTTTCATAAAAAATGCTCTTTTGCATAAATTCATTGGTTTTTTTGCACTTGTGTGCACTTGTACACATCTATAAAGCCTCCCCTTGATAGAAAACTAATATAATATTTTAGGAACATGTCTTAACTCTCTAATGCATCAGTTTTGAGGGCTTAACATTACGTTTGAAGGGAGCAATTGACAATTTTCTAAAACTGCTCATTTCAAGCCAGTCAAGGGTTTGAGTAGGATTTAATTATGAAATGACCATCCCACCTACTGTTATGACTTTTTTCTCAATGGGATGGCATGTAAATTTTTAGATTAGGGTCTTTTATTGTTGAAAATTCCTTGGAATTAAACTAATGAAAATAGGGTGGGGTTCTTAGCTCAAACAAGCACTTTTCCATGAGAATTTGAGGAACCAAGGAGTGATTTTGAAAAAGTGTTGAAGGATTGGTCTATGTAATGAACTTTGACCTTTTTTAGGGTATTTTGAAGATTTTTGATGCTTTGTAATGGTCTGGGAAGGCCCGGGTATAGGAGTTTCTATAAACCCTCCCTCTTTGCATTGAAAAATGGAGGTTTTTGTATTGGAAGCCTATTTGAGTGGGTAAGGTCCTAAGACCTAGAAATTATCTTGTTTTGAGACCTAATTAAAGACTTTTTTTGGGTTTTGGAAGTCTAGTGTGAAGATCTAAGGTTGGTTCCTTTGTAAAATTGGCCTACTTGGAGGCCTAATATAGTGAAAAGGTCAGTTTTCTTAAATTTGTCCCAAAGGAGTCATGTGATGGGTTAAGGTATGTCTTGCAACTCTGAAATGGGTGCTACAATCATTCTTTTATTTTCTTGGTGTTTTGGAAAGTTTTGGAGTTAAGGGCCCAAAACTGGTTTTGCACAATAACTAGATTCCAAGGGTGAAATGTGGGAAATAATGTTTTTGTTTGTTGTCTAGCTTGGAGGAGTGTTAGATTTTGGTCCATTACGCCTTTTTAATATTCTTAGATTCCTCTTGAAGGCAAGTTGACATCTTCAATGGTTTTGAGTCCTCTAACTCTACATCAAAAATGAGTATCACAGTTTGAAGTGTGTGCATGGTTTGGGAGATACATGTGACAGTTTACAGATGCTTTGCTACTAGTAATGTGGATAGTGAATAAAGGAACTAAGTTTGTGTGTAAGGGAAAACTTCTAAAAGGTTTCATTTTTGTTGTACTAACTCAAACAAATATTTATTAAGCAAATAATGGTTTGGTTGTGCATTAAGAATTATAGTTTGTGTTTGTAAACAATGGTGCCATTATGGAAGATTTAAGACAACTTGTGAAGGACATAATCATTGGTTGATGTTTTGAGGAACCTAGTTTATTGTAATCAGTTATTTTCAAGATTTTCAAGGTGTTTTGAAGGTCCTTAAGGAATTGGGAACTCTTAATGCTAATTTGAGTATACGAATCAAATGTTTTGTGAAGGGAAATATAGTTGAATAAGTGTGTCAAGAAAGGTGTTGATTTCTTCCTTTGTACTACATCAACTTGTGCATATTTATTGGAAGGTGTTTGGACACTTCGGAGGAATGGGAGAGGCTTGGATTTTTCTTAAAGGATGAATTTTCGTGAATGGTTCTGAGTTTCTAGTCAGCTTTATGCTATGTTACAATCAATTTTATGATGGTTAATCACTTTTTTTGAGTCTAAAAAAGAGTTGAAACCAAGTTCTAATGTTTTGATGAAAAGATGATTGAGTTCGTTTGTTGATCTTCCTCAATTTAAGTTAGGTTCATAAGTACCCTTGATGATTTGTGGATCCTAGTAGATCATCTGCATCAAGATTAAAATGATAATTGGCAAGTGTATATAATGGTAATTTAAAATGTGCATTGACAACCTAAGGTTATAATGATAAACAAAAATGAAAGCAATCCATAATAGAATGAAAGAAAATGTGTAAGGACTTCACATACCTTAAAAACTAGACTTTCAAATGGAGGAGTTCAACCCAATTATGTAGCCTTAGCTTCTTCTTTCTTCAAACTCCACAATAATTTGACTTGTTCAAAAGCTTTTTTTCCCTTCCACACTTCAATTGTATATTAGTTTTCAATGGAATTCAAACTTCAATTGATATTATATGTCTTTCAACGTGGAAAATCTGCTATTTCATGCAAAGATGGTAAAAAGATCATGAAAAAGGTGATGGAATGTGAAAAACATGCTTGCACACTTCACAACATCATCACAAAGATGCATTTTATCAGAGCACATGTAGAACCAGGGGAATATGCATATTGTGGGCCTTGAAATCATGGGTATATAGAGTTTTTTACCATTTTAGTGGAGTAAAAAACACGCTCGCATTATGTGAAATTTGTTTTTATTTGTATATTTTTTAGAGTGGGAGAAAGAGAGAGTGGGAGGGAGAGAGGGGGAGAGTGGGAGATAGAGAGGGAGGGAGAAGGGGAGAGTGGGAGAAAGAGAGAGAGATAGTGGGAGATAGAGAGGGAGGGAGAGAGGGGGAGAGTGGCAGAGAGTGGGAGAAGGGGAGAAGTGGAGAGTGGGAGACCAAGAGAGAGGGGGATAGAGAGGGAGGGAGAGAGGGTGAGAGTGGGAGAAAGATAGAGTGGGAGAGAGTGGGGGAGAGTGGGATAAAGATAGAGTGGGAGGGAGAGAGGGGGAGTTTTGATGGTGTTTTTATGCACTTCACAACATAGGTAATACGTAGGTGCACTACCTCCCTTGAAAGACAATCTTCCACAATCAAATTGCAGAACACTATCCCAAGGTCTCTTAGATGTCAGGTCTTGATGAGGCTTGGAATATTTCAGTTGATTTATGTGATTTTCTAGAATCACAAGGTGGTCTTATGTGGTCGAAGATGTAGGAGAATTGAGTCAATGAATGGAGTTTTATGGATCTGGAATTACTATGCTTTGCTGCAAGTTCAGGCAGCAGTCTTAGACTCCATTGTTTCGTCAGATTTGGCTTTACAATGTGCAACGAACCTTAACACAAGTTGCTTCTTTAAAAAAAAGGGAAAAAAAAAGGGCAAGGAAGGAAAGTGTTTCCTGAACCTACAACTACCAATGAACAGTGATCATGGAGGTTCCTAATGTGGATAGTTTCCTTAAACAGAATTTCACTTAATCAGAATTCTCACAATGTCATGAAATTTGTGCTATCTTCTAAGGACTGCAAATATTCATCATTCATTCACTATGGGGAGGTGAATAAAGATGAGATTTAATTAACTACAATGAAATCGAAGTCCAGACTAACTTTGCACAGTCATCTACCTTCAGCAAATGACCAAAAGTATGGACAAGGAAAGCATACACACAGCAACAATCTCCACAACCAAAGATAACATGCTAAATGTACTAAGTCTAATCTAAGGACATTTAAAGCGGAAAAGTATCTTAAAGAAAATCTATAACTTAAAGGGAGAGGAATCATGAAACATATTGAGAAACCCAAAAATACACCAGAAAATGACTGTATTTGCTATTATAATTTCTACAGTATGCCTTTACAACAACTCAACTCTCTTAAAATGAGAGGATGAGAGACCTATTTATAGTTTCAAAAAGAAAAAGAGTGGCCAAGATTTGATTCTATTGTGTGGCTAGGATTCACTTTACATTAGGGTTTCACCTACCCCCAAATATATTATATTTATAACCAACTTCTTGTTTCTTCCCTATTTCGTCACCTAGTGACAGCACTGTAGCAAATTTGTCTTTTAGGCATTTGCCCTTTGTTGTAGCTATTCTTCAAGGAACTCTTCATCGATGATGGTATTTCCCTCTTGCTTCTTCAACGTGGCATACTCCACAAAACTCAGGATCAGGGATTGAAACTTATCCAACTCCATGATGTCAGACTGCAAAATTTGGTAACTCCATTCCTGAGAATTGTTGCCAAGCTTCTTCCAGTCATCATCATACTTAGCAACATTTTCTTTAAAAAGTTTTTACTACGCAAAGGCTCTAGCAATGAAACACATTAATTCAGTGGTGACCTCAGTAGACATCCCATCTTCCATAATCTTTAACAAGTGGGGCTTTATATTCTCAGGATTGATCTTGACCGGAGGCAACTCATACCCTGTCATCATCTTAAGGTATCGAGCACACTCCTCTCTGGAATCTCTTGCCGATTCAATGTTTGGCACTATCTATTCCAAAATCTGCTCAAGCCTCCTCTCCCAATGATCAAAATCTCTCTTCCAGGTGTCTACTAGCTAGAGATAATCATCCTTGAAGGCAATGTCCTTTTCCCATATATCGCTTGGTAATGCGAGTACGACCTCAATATTTGGGTAGGTCGCATCGTACTTCTTTGGGAACTCTTCACAGATTTTCCTCGAGCCCTCAAGAGTTTTTTGAACTTCCAAGAATCTATTTGCTATTCGGACAGCCAAGTTGATGCCCGTGTTTCCAATGTCCAAGACCTGTCGAAACCAATTTTTCGTAGTCTTGTCCAAGTTTCATCTCTTCTCCAGCTTGTTAATCTGTTTCTGGGATAGCAACTAAGGCAAGGTCGATGATGTTGTAGACTACTCATCCAGGGATGACCACTGTTGAATATAGGCCATTAAATCAGCCACTTGCTCCTTTAGTTCTTCTTTGGAGATCTTATCCTGATAGATGAGGTGCACCACTATGACGACTGACTCTTGGAGGTGCTCAACCTTCTGTTCCCTTGTGGCCACTCCCAAGTCGATGGTGGAGACATTGTAAGTTATGCCTTGCTCTCCAACCATCGGTGTTGCCACTTGCACTGCCCTTGATCCTAAGGCATCCATGGTTGCTTTTGACCTGACCTTTGGCTTCTTCGCCTTCCTGGTGCTCATTCGTGCTCTGGCCATAATGGCTTCCAGCCTCGCCTTGGGGTCTTTCAAGGTAGGAGTCTTTTGCTTTAGCTACCTTTGCAGCCAATCAGGTACTTGGGGTTCTTCCCCTGGTGGTTCACTTCGAGTCCCATTGTCCTCTTTCTCAGGTTCAATGGGGTTCTTCCCCTGGTGGTTCACTTCGAGTCCTGCTGTCCTCTCTCTCAGGTTCAATGATTCTAACAACAAGAGTTTTCTCCTTTGTTCCGGTATTTTCCATCTCTTCATCAGAGTCTTGTCTGAATGCTTCATGTCTAGCAATGGATTTGGTATGCAAGTGCTCTTTGGGTGAATCTTTATTTTCAACATCCACCTCTTCTTCATTTAGGATATACTGATGTTCCTCGAGTTTCTCCCCTTGTTCATCCTCATGAAGAAACACTTCCTTATCAGGCTCTATGGTTTGGCCATGTCCCTCAACTGGAGATCTATTGCCCTCCGTATCTAGAACAGCAATCTCTTCTTCTTGTGCAAGCCGGTCCTCAGCCTCCTTATCTTCAATTTCCTTGAGTTGCTTCCCCCATTCCACATTGAGCTCAGGATCATTTGACTCTCAGATCAGTTCAACATCAAGATCCTCACTGCCCTCACTAGAAGATTCATAGGCCACCTCATCAATCTTGTGACGCTCGAACAAGGGGTGCTCGTGATACTCAAACTCCTCATCCTCTGGCACCTTCTCAGCCTCCAACTGTTGTCGTTCAAGCTTATCTAATATTTGCATGGTTGCTTTCATCTTCTATGATTCAGTAGAGGGGGAGGGAGTCGGAGCATAGGCAATAGCCTGAGCTATGGCAGCTTGGACCATAAGATTGGTGAGCATCCCTGAAAGCTTAGATGGCACGTTCTACATGTATTTCACTAAAGACTCTAGAAGGCTAAGGGCAGGCGTTGTAGTAGCAAAAATGGAAGAAAGGGAAGGGGACATAGAAGAAGAGGACATTAGCGAGGTAGTGGAAAATGATGAATCCACAAGAATAACCTGTAATATTGGAGGAGTGGGAGCAAGATGGATGGAGATGTCCACCGCAGGCGGGGAGGAAGCAGAGGCTGCAAGTGGAGCATGAGGGATAGGGGAAATAGCAGCGGTAGTAGTAACAATGGTAGGAAGAGACCCCGATGAGCTGGATCCTCCTCTTTTGATCCCAAGGGATAGACCCTTGGTTACTACTATTGTCCCTGTGTTGCCAATTGTTTTCCTTCTCTTCTTGGAAGGTTTAGGCTCAGAAGCCTTACAAGCATATACCTTTGGTTTAGGCAGCTGTTCACTAGCCTCCTTTCTTTTCTTGGTCTTGACTGATGGTGGGGTCTTGGATGTCTCCCTAGTTGTAGTAGCAGCTGCTCCATCTCTAGAGCCACTCAGTTCACTTATATGCTCACTTGCAAGTTTGGTGAATGTTAGGACGACCCCTTTTTGTTTCAACTGGGCCACCTTCTTATCGATCCATGCCCTCGTTTGGATTTCAATGGGCCTAATGAGTATACTGATATCATTGAGCTCTGGCTCGTTCTAGTCAATTGCAGGCAGCGGCAAGTTAGAAACTACATCATAGCTAGGATCAACCACTGTGTCTTCATCTTCCTCTAGCTGGTCAGGGACCGGACACAAGTTCACCCTTTGTAAATAAATAGCAGTCATGCACATTTAATGTTGCAACCACACCTCAAGATCATCTTTGCAATTGGCCTAGAAGTCCTCAATGTTGTGGAGGTGGGTGTATTCACATCCCAGTGCCTTTCTAACATGACCATAAGGATCCATTTGTGGCCTTGTTGTGTATTGCTCAAAGTTATATTTGGCCAGCTTCTTCTTCAAATATCTTGCACACTGAGAGGTATGGATCTTATACATCCCCTGACCAAGATTAATTGGATAGGTAGGGCCTGCCAAATGTTTTTCGCTCAGGATGCTATGAACGTGTCATAGCTGCCGAGTCAGCTCTAATAGGATGATCCGATCATTTGGGTACCGAGGCAGCTTGTTTGGTCTTTCAGTGAATCCTTGAGCGCATATGTATGTGAACTCAGGGAATTAAATGTACCAGAAGGCATACTGCCTAAGGAGGGCCCTAGCACTATGGGATATCCTCCTATGAAAATCCCCTCCCAAGGACCGGATGACGTGAGCAATGAATGCATCGTTCACCCTGCAGTAGTCTCTCTTGAAGTTCTGGAACCACAGCTGGGGGTACTTGTCATACGGTTTGAGCTCTGGCCCTGATGGATTACTAGGCATCATTGTCAACCCCTGATAGTGTCGCCGATTGGCAAGGGAATACACCAAGTAGGAGGTCATGAAGAATTTGGTGGTCTTCTTTATGGTGGTAAACTGCTCATGGAAGCAGTCGCTGATTCTCTCGCCCCAATAGAAGGTGGTGCCCTTACCGCAAAGGATCTGCTCTATGAAATAGAACATTCATTCTTGGAAGAGGGCTGCATCAGGGAGGCCATCACTCGGCTGAGTAGAGTTACGAGGTCATGATAGTCCTCAAAGAAATCATTGCAGAAGAGCTCCTGAGAAAGCTTCCCAGCACTACCTCGTTTGTCCTTCAACTAGTACTGGTTGATAAGCCTTTTGCACCCCAAGGGATCTTGTTCCCACAAATCTTTGCATTCTTCCATGGTGGGGATCTCCATGCTCTGAAAGGTTGTCGTTATACCCGACGGAAACATATCTGCAAGGATATTCCCGTCCTAGTCCATAATGGTTCTAGTATCAAGTTGGTATGCCTCTACACATGCCATTACTAGCCCTGGGGTGACTAAGACCGGCGAGAAACCTGCACCCTTAGCGATTCCACTGCTCTTTATTAATCTTGCATTCTTTGTTTTGGGGTTCATTCTAACCCTTTACGTGAATTCATCAACATCAACGTGTCCGATGTTGGTATCTAAGACATCCCTCCAAAGGGTAGTGATCCTAGATTGAATAGGGACCCCCTGGAACTTGTATTTCATTAGGTCTTTGTCTTACTTGCCCCTTGGTGGCTTTTCTGTTCCTTTCCCTTTCTTGGAAGCACCAAAAGTCCTTGTGCCGGATTCCATAAATCTTGCACAAAATATGTGAATTAGTAATGATGATCTTGATAAAATGGTTGTCGACAAATCCCTGCATGTCAAGATTAGTCTGGCAATCATAATTCTTATTCAATAATCATGCAATTTGGATACTTCATTGTCAGAAAGCGGTGCAAACAATCTGGAGTTCTTGGGCCAAAATTCCTTGGCAGAATGTCATTTGAAAGGGCAAAATGAGAATGGAATTCCAAAAGGCATTTCCCAAGGTTGGATTGAAGATTTGAGGTTGGACGTGAAAGAAAACTTAATTTTAGCAAGTGGGTCAAAATCCATTTTGGATTTGGAGGTCATTTGATCCTTCATTTGGAAGTTCGGGCATCACCTACAGGAAAGCCGTCTGAAACGGCGCAGAGGACACAGAATTCTGGGCGTCGAAATCCGGGTTTCGGATTGTCGTCACCGGGAGGCAATTACAGGTCAGCCATTGGGAACGGTGAAATGAAAGCTAAAATCCAGGGGACAAAATCTAGAAGATAGTTCCTGGAAGCGGTCAAAGGGTTCGGGACAAGCAGGCGGCGAACAGAGCACCGAGACCCGGAGGTCGAGAAGCTGTCCCGAACTCGCCGTTAGAATGGCATAGGTGGAACGGAATCCCGAGAGGGGAATTCCAGCATTCAGAATCCGAAGAAAAGGTCGGAGGAAAATTTTTTTGGATTCGGGTTTCGACTGGCAACAAACCGGGGTCCGAGAGCTAGGAAGGCGCTCGGGCGAGGCCGTTTGGAACGGCGAAAACATAATGGAATCCCAGGAAGGGAACTCCAATGGTTGAAGTCCGAGGTCAGAAATTGGTCAAAGATTTTGACCGAAAGACAGAAAACCTTACAGTCGGGAACCGAGGTTTGGAAAGCCGCAAAGGGGAAGCCATTTGGAAGGGCGAAACCGAGACAGAATTCTGAGAACGGAATTCCAAGGACCAAAGTCCGAAAGAAAAAAAAAATTAGCAGATCGTTGATTTAGGAGTCCTTCGGACAGACTTCAAACATTTAGGGTCCGGGAGCCGGGAAGGCACTCAGGCGAGGCCGTTTGAACAGCGATGACACAACAGAATCCCAAGAAGGGAATTCTGGTGGTCGAAGTCTGAAGTTGGTTTGGAGAAAAATTTGTCGAGCTCAAGGACGGAGGCGGGAAAGCCCGGGCCTGGAGGATGTCGGCAACTATTCTGACAAATGGCCATGGAGAGATGAGGTTCTGGATCGAATGTTAGGCCACTTAGCGATTGATTTTTACATTTTTAAAATGTGGGGTTTGATGAAAAAGGCCTATATCTACCAGGTTTTAACATGGTTTTTCATTTTATACCACTTAAAGCTCAGAATTTCACCCAAGAAAGGGTAGGGCATGCGGGGCAAAACCTACCTCAAAATCCTGAAGAACGCATAGATGGCTGCACAAAAAATGGTGAAGATGGAGCTTGAACTACTTGGCAGAAAACGTTTGGACACCGGAAGCTCCTCAATATTTTCTATCACTTGAACGGTTGATAATGACAGTTGGAAAATGTGCTTTTATAGCAAAAACTGCCATTAATACAACATTGAATTCCTCCATACGGCAGTAGGTAAAGTTGGTGAATTTTCAAAACACAGACGGCGGCGGGAGGTCCACAGTCCAGTGTCTGAGAAGCTGTCCCGTTACAGCCGTCAGAATGGTGAGGCAAGATGGGAAACCTGGAAGAGGAATCCCAACAAAGGAAATCCGAAAGAGGAAATCCGAAAGAGGAAGTCCGGAAGAGGAAATCCGAAAATCGCCACAGTTGCCAGAACGGTGTTTTGACAAGGAAAACCCGAGTTACCCGAGACACCAATTTTGAAAAAAGGGGGAATTTCAGTCGAGACTAAAATATGGCACAGGGAAACGCACGGACCCTTTAAGGCACAAAAATGGACATGCAAAATGAGGTAAATCAAAAAGAAAGAAAAGACCTGAAAAACAAAGAGGGAAGAGAGGGTCCCCGCTCCGAACGGGGCATGTGTGCAAATGGGCACAATAGGGAGAGTGGAAGACAGAGAGGGAGGGAGAGGGGGAGAGTGGGAGAAGGGGAGAAGCAGAGAGTGGGAGACCGAGAGAGTGGGAGATAGAGAGGGAGGGAGAGAGGGTGAGAGTGGGAGAAAGATAGAGTGGGAGAGAGAGTGGGAGAAGGGGAGAGTGGGAGAAAGAGAGAGTGGGAGGAGAGAGTGGAGATAGAGAGAGGAAGGAGAGTGGGGAAATCCCTCAAGCCTAGGCCTAAACTAACCCCACAAACCCTGTCCTGACCCCTGCCTCTTACTCAACCCTCCATGGCATTCGACCTTAAGCCCTCAACCCTTGAAGCCCTGTCCCTTAGCAGCCTTTTTAATCCCTCAGCTCTCAACCCTCAACCCTCAACTCTCAGCAGGCCTAATCCTCTACCCTATACCACAACTGATCATCAACCTTATCAGCCTGACGCCAAGCCTAGTCCCTCAACCCTATACCCTCTGTCCCTCAACCCTCCAAACCTTCAACCTAATCCTTCTACCCTATACCCTCTTAATCATTAATCCCTCAGCCCTCAACCTGTGCCTTGTCCCTCAACTTCTGCCCTCTTAATCTCTCAGACCCTCAACCCTGTAAACTTAATCCATCAGCCACCCCGTCCATCGACCCTACAGCCCTTCCGGCCTTGTCCTCCCACATGCCTCTTTGGTCAGCCAGAGACCCTCAGCCCCTGTCCCTCAGCCCCTCTTGGTCACCTAAGCCACCTCAGCCTTCTGGGCCCTAGTCCTCAACCCCCCATGCCCTCTTAATCCATCAGCCTCAGCCCTCAGCCATACCAAACTAATTTGTCCGACCCCATGCCCACTCCTTAATCCTCCAACCCTCAATCCCTCAACCCTCAACCCTTAAACCCTAGTCCCTCAACCCCTATACCCTCTTAATCCCTCAACCCTCAACCCTTAAACCCTAATCCCTCAACCCCTATACCCTCTTAATCCCTCAACCCTCAACCCTCAACCCTTCAACCCTAATCCCTCTACCCCTATACCCTCTTAATCCTTAATCCCTCAACCCTCAACCCTTAAACCCTAATCCCTCAACCCCTATACCCTCAACCCTCAACCCTTCAACCTTAATCCCTCTAACCCTATACCCTCTTAATCT